>JAGKTI010004109.1:38178-52542 GCA_018397915.1 Birgus latro
TCTTAATGACCAGGGGTTTCGGCCCCAATGGCTGATAGGCCGGGAAAGGGGGGGGAAAAAAAACTCTGCACTTTTATCCATGGTCCTTTGCTTGCTGCCCACGGAGGGTCCCCCCCCCCCGATCGCTCTGGGGCGTCAATTAACACGGTCGGGCCTCTCTGGATTGGTTTGAGAAGGCAATTTCAGCCTTACTGTAGGTGTTTGGTTCCGGCGTGTTCTGTCTCTTGGTCATTTTCCTCCTTCTTCCCACTAGTGGTCACTATGGGGGACGCCCCTACCGCCTCCCCCCCATCAGTTGGGAGGCGGTCCTGACAAACCACAGACTGCCACACGGACTGACCTTCCCAAGACTGAACGGTCCCAGACACGCACCCCAATGGACATCCCTGTAAATAATGCCAAATTTGTCACCCTACATGCTCTCGGATCCACTTCCTTGAGCAGTCGCAATCCTTTTCTTATCAAGAGGGTGGTTGATCACTGGGCGGAGGAAGTGGATCAAGTAAAAAAAAAAAATGCCAATGACGACCTCTTGATTAAAACTGTCTATCCTCTCAGGTTCATGACTTGATGAAACTGCACAAGTTTCACTGTCACGATGTCGAGCCGAGGATCCAGCATGCCATGAATTCCTGCAAGGGTGTCATCACTTGCCGGGACCTCATGATCATGGAAAAGGACGAGATCGTGCGTGAACTTGCTCAGCAAGATGTGATTGATGCCCGATTTATCACTCGTTTTGCAGAAGGCGTTAGGATGAAGACTGCAACGATCATCTTGATATTTGGCAGAGTGAAACTCCCAGCCCATGTAAAAGTCGGATATGAAATTACCAACGTCAGGCCATATATTCCAAATCGTCTTCGGTGTTTGCGATGTCATTTATATGGACATAATGATAAGACTTGTTGGGCTTCACAGTCAGTGTGTCGCAAATGTGCAACACAGGGTCACGACTGAACACTGCAGATTAGAGACTGTCTGTTGCTTTCACTGCAAGGGGGCTCACTCCGCTTCTTCTAGGGAATGTCACAAGTGGAAGGAGGAGAAAGTGGTCTGCGCGGTGAAGGCGACAGAGGGTATCTCCTACTACGAAGCAAGGAAAAAGGTGAAGGAGTTGCATGCAACTCCCAAGCCAAATAGGTCCTATGCTTCGGCTGTGATGTCCCGTCCCGTGATGTGCTCTACTGAAACAGACTGACCCTGATCCGGTTCCTCTTGCCACGCACTGTACTTCTCCATCTCAGCCTCCTGTCCAGTCCAACTCTCAAACTGACATCCCCACTGCAGCTTCCTACTCTCAGGCTGCTGCTGCCTTGGTACATGTAACTTACGCAGTTTAACATAAATTCACTTTAAGAGTGCTGAACCTCAGTATATGGAGGATACACAGTTTAACACAAGTTCACTGGGGGTTTGGTCTTGGAAATAAGGGGTCTCAGGACTTGAGGAATATACACAAGTTTACGAGGGTGAATGGAGCTTAGAAATATTGAATACTGACAAGATTTAGCACAAATTCACAAAGTGGTTTGTTAGGGAAACACTGAATCTCTATACAGGGGCTGTACACAGTTTAACACAAGTTTGCACCGAGAGGTTCAGGGAGGCTGCCTGGTGTGGGGGTAGGCCGATAGTTCTACAAACACCAAAGGTTAACTCACAGTCTAGCGTAGGTCACACTGGGAGGTTCAGGTGGCATCCAGGTGTGGGAGAAAGGCCGTCAGGGGTGTGCTCCCGGGCTGAGTAGAGGGTCGTCCAACGTGGGCGGCAGGGTGGCGTGGTCGGTGGCCCTTTCAAGCCTCTTGTACTGGGGCCCTCGGGAGTGGGATGGCCCTCAGGGCTGGGGCCAAACAAGGCAAGCAGGCGTTACCGGGATGCCACTCGTCCCGATGGCTGCAGGATGGGAAGATCCAGTGGAAGCTCCCACTCCTGTTGGTCCGATGGACGTTACCACGGTCCTGTTGCCGGGGGAAAGACGCAGCCAAGAAGGATTCCTCCTCTATGGCAGATCTGGTGGGCGCTGCCAAGGCTCTGCTCCTTTCCCTGGGACGATAGGCAGGGGAGATCCGGTGGGCGCTCCCACAGCAGCTAGTCCGGCGCCAAGGCTCTGCTCCCTTCCCTGGGACGATAGGCAGGGGAGATCCGGTGGGCGCTCCCACAGCAGCTAGTCCAGTGGATGTAGCTGTGCCCCTGCTCCTGTAGGTGGGTGGCAGAAGAGGGAGAACCAGTGGTCACTCCCTCTGCAGTAAAACCGATGGATGTTACTACGCCACTGCTCCCCTTGGGTATAGTAGGAGTAGGAAGACCGGTGGTCGTTCCTCCTCGTTGTACAGATCCGGTGGATGCTGCCGAGGGCCTATGTGGGACTGTCTTTTGACAAGTCCCACCCTGAGTCTGGCGAGGGCTGCCCTGGTGGGAGAGTATTATGCCTGGGCTGCTCACTTCCCGTTGGTCTGGCTGGGCGGAAGAGGGACATATAGCAGCGGGGGACGTGGGCTGGTGTGGCTCAGAAGGTAGATTTACCTCCCCATGGTCTCCTCGTAGGGTGGTGGTCGCCTCCCCATGGTCTCTTCATAGGGTGGGGGTCTCTTCATCGGTGAGGCCTCCTCGACGGGTGCATATTTCAGCAAGCACACTAGTATGCGACACTGGTTCAACCACAGCACCCCATATGTCCGCCAGAGTGGTCAGTGGCTCAGTGAACGTTTCCCAAAGTTATTACAACTCTGATGGAAGGCGAACCTGCATCCACCAGCATGCGAGATGCGCACTCTACCACTGAACCACAGATATCTGCCACTAGTATAGTTCACAGAAATAGTAGGTCAAGCATTGAGACAAACATGGAATTAGATTATCTCTGTGGTGTGGCAGTTGTACAGAAAATGATACATTCATGGGTCACTTTGAGTTTTTGGGAATTGTGATATCCTGATAGTAGTGAATATAGAATGCACAACGCTAGCAGTAACAATCAGCAAAGAAAAAAACATTGTATATAAAGCGTATGTTAGATCTGTGACCACTTGTACACTTTCACAACAACTCCAATCGTACACAAATATTTGTTGCAATATTTACATCAAATTGCAATGCTAATTAGCTCATGGAACACACCACGGTTCCAATGCTAGGGAAATATACAGCAAAGACCAAATATTTGTATATAATGCAGTGTAAAATTTGGTTAATACCTAATTTGGTCACTGATCAAACCACGCTTTACAAAATATTCAATACTCAAGTTGGATTCCAAGCTCCTTGGCTTTCCTGGTGATGACGCAGTTTTTCCGCTGGGTATCACGGTAGGCGTTCATCTTCTTGTTATAGAATATTTCATTGCTCTGGTACCACTCGGCCACCTCCACCTCCTGGGACGCAGAGAGTTGCGCTGACAACCCACAGCCTTCTTTTTCCTGTTTGCTGGCTGGCTGGGTAGTCAGACTCTTCTGATTCCTTGTCAGAGTGGGTTTGGTGGCTCATCGGTTACTTTTTAAAATGCACACCAGGTTAGTCCCCTACCCACGAAGGAATGACAGAGGTGCGACACCCACCCCAGGAAGGAACAACACGGAGGCTGAGAAGGAGCGTGTGGAGTCAGGGTTACAGGGGATCATTTTCCCCGCTACCTTACGCCCCTCTCACCCATGACCAACACCAACCGGAGTGTGCAGTAACAGCGCACTACTCTCTGGCTGGGCCAGACTACGCAGGTTCAGGGTGGGGCTAGTTCCATAGCCCCAGACAGCATCTTGGTGATGGCCACTAGCCGCATCAGGAACGAGACGGCCATCAGCTGCTCTGCAGCTGCTACCCTCCCTCAGCAGAACCGAGCAATGACCACCAGCTGTACTCGCTGGGAGACGGCCACAAGCCGCTCCTGGTGAACAAGCCCTCCAAGAGACAGGGACTCGGCGACGGCCACTAGCCGCACCAACACTCTGGTGACAGCCCCTAGCCACATCATGACTGCTTCCTCAAGAGGGGACAGTAATTCGGTGACGGCCTCCAGCCGCACCGACAGGAGGGTGACGGCCACCAGCCGCACTACTACTGCGGTCCCCCTGGGGAATGGGACATGGGCGATGGCCTCCAGCCGCTCCAGTAGGCAGGTGACGGTCACTAGCCGCATTTTGCCTGCCATCCCGCAGGGAAGGAAGACCTTGGTAATGGTCCCTAGCTGCACCAGCAGCCCAGTGACGGCCACTAGCCGCACCAGCGGGCATGTGATGGCCACCAGCCGCATTCCACCCGCCATCCATCAGGAGCATGGGAACCTGGTGACAGCTCCTAGCCACACTGGGCAGGAGACGGCCACTAGCCGCTCCGTGCCCGTTGCTCTAGGGGACTTGGCAACGGCCACCAGCCACGCCGAGGAGGGAGCGGCCATGTGTTGCCCCTCTCCCCCTACCCCTATACCTTCCCCCTTCGAGGACTCCCCATGCTCGCCCACCTCCACCTGTGGCAGAGGGGGATTCCTTGTCCTCACTCCACTCAGAGGCCCTTCTCTGGAGGAGCAACACCTGGAGGAAGTCTGGCAAGGCCCCGTGGTATGCCCCATGGTACGAGCCCTACAACCTGCTCCCCGGCAACACCAACCCCTGATGGACTCTACACGAGGAGGACGCAGCCAACACCATCGGACGAAGGCCCCACCAGTGAGAGACCGCAGCCTTCGGACCCGCCGGGACATCCCTAGGACACCAGGGGGTGACCTCCTCAATCCAGCCAGACGATGTCCTGCTTGACGGAGTGGGTGCAAACAAGTGCGCCTGCTCTCCCTGTTCGGGCCCAACCCAAATGCCTGACCTTCAGGCCCCCTTAGTGAGGGGCACCTCACCACACTACCTCACAGCCGATCCCGGATGACCCGACCCCCAGCAGTAGTCCTGTGCCTCCTGACGAAGGCTGCTTCACATGATGGGACCTCCACGACACCGGGCCGGCACCTGTAGCAGCCCAAGGCTATGCCGCCCCAGTAGTAGTCCTGTGCCTTCTGACGAAGGCTGCTTCACATAACGGGACCTCTATGACACAGGGCCGGCACCTGTAGCAGCCCAAGGCTACACTGCCCCAGTAGTAGTCCTGTGCCTCCTGATGAAGGCTACTTCACATGACGGGACCTCAACGACACCAAGCCGGCACCTGTAGCAGCCCAAGGCTACACCACCCACCCCAGAGTCCTCCGATCCTGTCTATAGTGCCTAAGCTACTCTACGCTATAGTATATTGTGCATCAAATTGTCTCGTATTGTATCAGTTGTTTTCAAATATGGTTATATACGAGTAAGGTTGGTTACCCAGAGTTCTTATGCCCTGTTCCTTGGTTCCTGTAATACCTTACCCGGCCTAGAAAGAGGACCCCTCCCCCCTCTAGGCACTGTGTTTAAGGAACAAGCAGTTGGGCCTTAAACCCGTTGCATAACACTGGTGACTAGCGGTGGTTCTTGACCCAGTAGGTGGCAACAAGGAATGATGGGAAAACACGACAAAATGGCAACCAAACCGCACGTTCAATTACCGAAATTTGACCCTGAGCAATACGACATCCGCACATACCTAGAGATAGTCAAGCCACTCTTGGACATAGGGTTCGAGACGGACAAGCAGAAGATAGCAGTAACCCTGCCAAACTTGGGCAAAGTAGTAGCCAATATTGCACCTAAGATTGTCCCGGAGCTGACATGGGCAGATTTCACTCAACTGGCTACTCAAGCAGTCACCCCTTCTCTAGGGAAAGTCGTGGCACTATCACAGCTCGACTCCCTAGCATATGACGGCAACCTCGACGACACACTCGTCCAGGCCAGGCGACTCGTCACCACCGTGTACCCGGAGTGTGATGCACGAACCCGGGAACAGCACACTTTCAACAACCTGATCAGGATCCTTCCCAGTGCTGTCAGACAGCACTTCACCATATACGAGTATGACCCAACGGGAGACCTGGGCAAGGATATCCAACTCATATGCCGTCTCCTTGCTGCCCGTTCCTCCCTGCAACAGATCGGCACCATTAGCAAGTTCCCTACACAGAAAATGGCGCCACCCCACAACCCAGGGCCACCTCCAGCCCAACCCAGCCCTCCACCGGTGCCCTCCATCCCCAGGGCCCTCCCTACACGGAAACGCACGAACCCTAGCGAGGCCAACTAAATCTCTATCAACCATGGGAGGTCATGGCGAGCAGCCACAAATGCCCACTCCACGACATATGGGAGCAGCTTAAGGATACCCGACGGAAGACGGCCACCCAGGGACGCCGTAAGGTTTCCTCCCTGGTTGATGATGGCACCGAAGATGAAACCCCATCAACCCCCCGCACTGATCACAGGGAAACAGGGCCCGAGGACGACGAAACACCCCAGCAGTTGGATTTTTTAGGACCGCCCCCACACCTCCCCATTTTTGGTTGATATGGGAGTGGCAAGATCCTGCCTCTATAGCCACTTTTACTCCCGTCACCATTCGACTTTCGGCCTGCTTTTCCTCAGCTCAGCTCACCTTGTGGATGCGGGGGATGGCCCCCTACCCATACGTGGGGAGACTGGGGCCCTACGTGCAGACTCCCACCAGCAGGCCTCTGCACAATACCAATTCATCATATCTGACTCATCTTGTTGTGCATATGACAGCTACCTGGCCCTGGACTTACTTCAGAAATTACCAGCCAACATCGACTGCTACAAGCGTCGTCCTCAATTCAACAAGCCTCCAGACCCCAGCCCCCAGCCTCTATGCACTGCATACCCTATCTCCCACCCTCTCCCCCACCTCCCCCATTGCCCCCTCCCCTACCCCCCCTCCCCTACCCCCCCACCCCACTTTCCCTGCTACCATAGCCTCTGCCCTAACAATTCTCCCTCACCATGAAGTCTGGCTACGGCTAAATCGACCCACAGAGACCTCCATCCTGTTCTCCCCCACCTTACCACTCGGAGCCCTCTCTGCATGCCTGCTATCCCCTAACTTCCTCCCCTCCCCCACTGCAACAAGGTGCCCATTGCCAATGTCTCCACCACTCCCCTCACCCTACCAAAAGGATTAATGGTGGGAGAAATGGAAGAGGCAGAGCCCTGCACACCCCCCCAGTCCCCCCACCTCCCTGCCCCCCCTACCTCCCCACCTCTCGCCACATCAAGCAGACAGCCTTTGACACCTACTCCTGGACTTTCAGGACCTATTCACAATAGGACCAGGAGACATCGGCCACATCACCTACCTGACCCATGAGATCCACATGGAAGGACCACCCATTTGCTAACCATCCAGTTGGAAGAACCCCAAGCAGCAAGCTTAGGAAGATCGGCAGGTCCAGGAAACATTAGATGCTGCCGTCATCTCACCTTCCACCAGCCCGTGGTCCTCCCATGTTGTTCTCGTAAAAAAGAAAGACGGGACCATGCATTTTTGTGTGGACTATAGACGACTCAACGATGTCACCACCATGGACGCCACCCCACTACCCAGGATAGACGACTCCCTCGACTACTTATACGGGGCACCATGGTTTTCCACAGTAGATCTACAGTTGGGATACTGGCAAGTCCCAGTCCATCCCGGCGACCGGGGGAAGACAGCCTTCTCAACCAGCAATGGCAAACATTATGAATTTAATGTTCTTCCCTTCGGACTCTGCAATGCCCCTGTCACCTTCTCCCGACTTATGGAGTCCGTCCTCAGTGGCCTCCCCTGGGAGACCTGCCTAGCTTATCTGGATGACGTCATCGTTTTTAGCCAGACCTCGGCCGACCACCTCCACTGCCTGAAGCAGGTCTTTTCCCACATCCGTCAAGCTGGGCTAAAACTCCGACCATCCAAGTGCATCCTGGTGGCAAGATCCATCGCCTTCCTGGGTCACATTATTTCCAAGGAAGGAATATCACCCAACTCCGACAAGCTACACGCCATTGCCGACTTCCCCCTACCTTGAGATGTCCAAGAAGTCTGTGCTTTGCTGGGGCTGACCTCTTATTACCGGCGATTTGTGAAAGGCTTTGCTGACATTGTCAAACCTCTCCATGACATGACCAGAAAAGGCGAACTTTTCACCTGGACGGACGAGCGAGTCTCTGCTTTGGACACTTTGAAGACCAAACTGATCACTGCGCCCATCGTCACCTTCCCTGATTACACCCTACCCTTCCGCCTCTACACGGATGTACCCCTAGTGGCGACAGGTGCCGTCCTTGCCCAGGTCCAAGAAGGGGAGGAGCATATCATCGCTTGTGCCAGCTGCACTCTCAACCAAGCTGAGAGGAATTATGTCGCCACGAAGCTGGAAAGCCTTGGCATTATATGGGCGCTGGAGCACTTCCGGGCTTACCTCTCAGGCACGAAAGTCACCATCATCACTGACCATCAGTCGCTACAGTGTCTTTGCCAGTCCGACACCACAGTGCTCAGCTCATCTGATGGAGGGAAACACTGAAAGAATTCCAATGCGAAATTTCGTATTGTCCCGGCAAGCTACACACCAATGGCGATGCCCTGTTCCGACTCCTGATCCAATCTATCAGCGCCGAAACGGACCTCTTACAACAGTGGCGCAACAGGACCATCCCCACTGGATACCACCCCAAATCTTCGCCAAACTCTACCAACAAGGCGATCACCTATTCACCCAGTCGGGAAACATTGTGCAAGACCCGGACACTGCCCTAGACACCCTAACCCAGCTCCAGTCCAACAACTGTATCGAACTGGGCACTAAGAAACTATTACAAGTATTCCGGGACACCTACTGGGCACCTAACCCCTCCAACCTGGCCAAACAAGTAATCCAGACCTGCCGGGCCTGCATGCTAGGGAAAGACAACACCTGCATGCCCGGCCCCGCCGTGAACATCACCACCCACAAACCCTGGCAGTTACTTGCCATGGACGTAGTAGGACCCTTGCCCCCCAAAGCCAGCTACTGATACATCATCACGTTCGTGGATACTTATTCAAAACTCCTCATTGCCAGCCCGGCCAAGGAACATCACGCCGTGGCCATAGAAGAAGCCCTCATCCGCCACGTCTTCCCGTATTTTGGTATTCCCCAAGCTCTGCATTCGGACAACGCACCAGAATTCACCAGTAAAGTGTGGCAAGAACTCTCCACTATTTTTGGATACCGAATCTCCCACTCCTCTCCCTACTGGCCCCAGGGCAACGGGATATGTGAGAGAAGCCACAGCACCCTCCTCAACCAGGTGAGGACCTGCATAGAGGTGACAAAAAATGAAGACTGGCCTACTCATGTTAAAATCATTCAGTGGGGAATGAATTCCTGTCCCCGAGACGATGGCATTTCACCCCACGAACGGGTCTTTGGAGAAGTTCCCCGTCTCCTACCCTTACGACACCACCTATTGCCACCTTCCACGTCCGACCCCCTTCACCACCTCAAAAGAAGGCTGCACCACCTCCAGAAACAGCAAGACCTGCAGCCGGATGTTGCCCCATCTAACCCTTACAAGCCTGGAGACCTAGTTGTGATGTCCCAACTCCCAACCCCCAACAAGTTAGCACCTCGATTCACAGGACCCTTCACAATCACCAGCATCCCCAACCCCTACCAGGTCACCATTGATTACAACAACACCCGCCACACCTACTGCAACAGACATGTGTGACCCTTCCTGGTCACCACATCTCCTCCACCCCCGCCGCCTAAATCCACCCATCCCGCCATCCCTCTCTCTCTCACAACCACCCCTTCTCCCTCTGACTCATACACCCTTTTTTTCACACCTTCCTCCTCCTACGCATCCTCCCTCACCCCCTCTACCCCTCCAGCAACCTCACCTCACTCCTCCCTCACTGCCTCACCTACCCCCCCCTGCCCCCTGGCGACCCCACCTCACCCCTCACCTCGCACCACTGCACCACCACTACCAACCCAACTGCCACACCAAGGAACTCACACACCACACCAAGGGACTCACGCACCACCCCCAGTCACACCACCATGCCCCAGACACTCCACCCGCAGCTCTCCGCCCACATCACCCTCTCCAAGCCACTCGCAGTGCACATCCACCACCACAGATCACCCACACTACTCCACTTCCAAACACCCACACACCGCCACCCCAGCTGCTGACATGCACCACCACCACACCACCCAGCCTCCCCTGCCACTCACCACCCACGCCCACCCTCACCACCACCATCACCAAATTGGGGCAGATTTCCCACCCACCACAAAGATACACCACCACCCCCTCACCCACACCCCAAACCACACCCACACCACCCAACACAAACCCTATCACAATCTGCATACACAAAGTTCACTGGAAAGTTCCACCTACCCAATTCCCCAGAGAAAAGACTAGCTCCTCCCCTCACCAGCGGCATAAAACACCGGCCACCTCACCTGTGGCCAGCATTCAGCCAGGAAACACCAACGCCTCACCACCACCAACCATGAAGAGCCACCGCGTCGTGTAGGCCCCAGCCCAAGGCAGAAAACACTGCATCAGGGGAACTTTCCACCTTCTTTGCCTCCTGCGGGATTCAGTGCAGACCTCCACCCTGTACATCACACATTTCCGCCAACACGACCCCGACACCATCACCCCACACTGGACCTCCCTGCTATGCCACCTCACACCACAGCATCGGACCACCACCACCAGCACATACTACCTCCAGGCATAAGGACATGACTTTTTCCCCAAAGACGGTAGTAAAATGCACACCAGGTTAGTCCCCCATCCACGAAGGAATGACAGAGGTGCGACCCCCACCCCAGGAGGGAACAACAGGGAGGCTGAGAAGGAGCGCATAGAGTCAGGGCTACAGGAGATTATCTCTCCTGCTACCTTACGCCCCTCTCGCCTGCAACCAACACCAACTGGAGCGTGCAGTAACAGCGTACTACTCTCTGGCCGGGCCAGCTCTCCGCAGGTTCAGGGTGGGGCTAGTTCCATAGCTCCAGAGAGCATCTTGGTGACAGCCACTAGCCGCATCAGGAACGAAACGGCCACCAGCCGCTCTGCAACTGCTACCCTCCCTCAGCAGGACCCGTACCCAGAGGGAGATGGCCACCAGCCGCTCCTGGTTAACAAGCCCTCCAAGAGACAGGGACTCGGTGACGGCCACTAGCTGCACCAACAGTCGGGTGACGGCCCCTAGCCGCATCACGACTGCTTCCTCAATGACGGCCTCCATCTGCACCGGCAGGAGAGTGACGGCCACCAGCCGCACTATTACTGCGGTCCTCCTGGGGAACGGGACACGGGTGATGGCCTCCGCCGCTCCAGTAGGCAGGTGACGGCCACTAGCCGCACCTTGTCTGTTGTCCCGCAGGGAAGGAAGACCTTGATGACAGCCCCTAGCCGCACCAGCAGCCCAGTAACGGCTACCAGGCGCATTACGGGTGCAGTCTTCTTGAAGCACGACACCTTGGTGATGGCCACTAGCCACATCAGCCGGCATGTGATGGCCACAAGCCGCATTCCGCCCGCTGTCCGTCAGGAGCTCGGGAACGCGGTGACGGCCCCTAGCCGCACTGGGCAGGTCATGGCTGTACCCATACTATATTATTGAAAACAACCCATATATGTAACCAAGTACAGTTAGTATCCTAAAATGCTGAGCTAGCTAGCCTTCTTACACCCGGCTCCACATACAGAAGAAGTCTGGGGCAAGCCTCTACTCAGAATGGGTCTGTTAAGCTTCTGTAAATAAACCTCCCTTGTTCAGCACGCAAGATCTTCGGAATTTACCCATCTGTAACACGAGAGGGTAGTGGTACAAATTGGTGACAGCAGTGAGTCGGATCTCCATTTCATCTCACCTCACTACAGTGATTAGTGACACAAACTCATTCGTGCTGGTATTCTGTTTTACTTCAGTGTACACACCAGCCACATGCTTTGCCATTCACCTGCCCTGTGTGGTGTTGCTAACGTCTTCCTTGGTGAGAACTTCCTACAGTACTTCATTGAAGTTTATACCCCCACCGACCTGCCAGCCACATCGCTTCATACCGCCAGCTGTGCAGCTAATATTCAGTAAGGAACTATCAAATGACAGTTCTCATGGTCCTCCTGTTTTAGACAACTATAAATTGCCACCTCAATACGCCCCACCACACCCCAACGGCTCCCTCTCAACCACACCTTGCAAATTGTTGAGCAAGCTCCCTCCGAGGCCCCTCTCCCACACCCGCCCCTTGCACCCGACACCGCCCTTCCCTCCTTGCCCTGGGTATGTGGCCAGCCTATCAGTGGTCTCTACGTCATTGCCAGTGCTCTGCACTCAACGTCTAGGTGCTGATTCTATGGTACTCCATCTCGCACCTCATTGGTCGGCTTCACTTGTGATGTCATTCTCCCCAAACATCTCCCCTCCGCTGCTAGGGAAAGACACCTCATTCAAGTAGCGTCTCAAATACTTCTCCAACGAGCCACACCACCTCATTCAAGCAGCATCTTAACTTCATCTCCAGCAAGCCAGAACACCTCATTCAATTAGCGTTTTAACTTCGTCTCCAGCGAGCCAGAACACGTCATTCAAGTACTGTCTCAAATTCGTCTCCACCGAGCCAGACCACCTCATTCAGGTAGTGTCTCAACTTCTTCTCCAGCAAGCCAGACTTCGCTTCATTCACTAAACCTCAGTATATGTAAATATAGTTTATTCTAATCAGCCCATTACTTGACTTTCTATAGAGATTATTCTCTGGATTTTCTCTACGGATTGGATCATTAATATTCAATTCCCTTCACTCCCTTCATTATTATTCTCGTCAGCTTCATCCGTTACTCATCTCACACTTCACACCTTATTTGTTTAAGCCCAACCCATTCATCTTCATTCACTTTCACTTCCATTTTGTATGTAATCCCTCATTACCATTGTAAATATTGCCTATTCCCTCATCCTCACATTGTAAATATAAACATTTTCATTTTCATAACTATGTATAAATTTTCTCACCTCACTATAAGTCATATTTCAGATATACTGAGCTCTCTCCCGTTCGCCAGAGGCACGAAACTGAAAGGGAGCAACTAGGTACCGATCATGACGATTCAGTGACTCACCTTCGCAGTAGCCGAACATACCACAACTATTCAACTCAGACCACACCTGCTGCGGAACACTCGCCTACCACTCTCACGACCACAACCACCACCATTACTACTGCTCCCACTACCACTACTACTACTACTCCTTCTACTCTAAACAACCATATACCATATATCCAGATACCTCTTCAACTTTAAATGATTCTTTAGAACTTCCTTCTACCCCTGCTCCTTCAACTTCTGCACCACTTCATCTTCCACCTCAACTACATATAACAACCATTACTTTCTCTCTCTCTCACCCAACTACCTCAGTAACTTCCACACTCTCGCAAACTCACGCTCTTCCAACCATGGCTAATACACCCCCCCTCCACAGTCAATATATCTGGACGATGCAAACCGCCCAAAATTTACAGGCGAGGACCATAACTGGTTAATCTACGACTTCCTCAGAGAGGTCGAAACAGACATTCACAATCGGCGAATAACAGATGAACCCCTCAAAGTCTCTTATCTTATGGGTCGGTTACACCAAAGGCAAGTCGGAAATAGGAGCCGCGATCCGTGCAGGTCATTTTAATGACATTAAAACATTTGATGACTTCCACGGTGTCATTTGAACGGGAAAATTTGCAGTCGAGGCACACACTTCAAATACTGTTCTGCGCGTTCAGTTGTTCACTGGTTTCAGCTTCATTTGTTCATGAAACAGCATACCACGTACGTACAGAAATGAGGAATATGCAGGTATCGTCTATTTTTACGTATTCTGGGACAGTAATGCCAGTGCTACAGCCAGGGAATACAGGTGGAGATACCCAATGGCGCCACGTTTACTTGCATAATAAAAGATTGTAATAAATAATACTCTTCCTGACTTAAAATGACACTAATCTCGCTTTACAATAATGTTTTTTCATTAAATGAGCTGTGTGTGTTATGATAATGCTGGTAGCAATAGCCCACAAACCAAACATTACATAACTGGCAACACTACACCAGCCTCCCTCCGTACTCCCTTGCAATCCATAAAATTTGAATTTAATCCTTAATTGCAGTTGATTTGTCAAAAAAAAAAAAAAAATTGCAGGAATGGATGACTTTATGTTAAAGAATCAACAGAGTACGTAAAGTTTCTTCTTCAAACTCGTTTGTACTGATAGGATATGGGATTTTCATGTGCAGTACAGCAGAAAGGCTAATAATACTCGTCTCCCGTCGCCCTGCGAAGCTCCTACCCTGTGACACCTGGAACCCACGAAATTTTTACACTCAAACAGCCTAATGCTGGGTACTGAACTGGGGTCACAAAGAGTATATGTTTATAGAA
>JAGKTI010004110.1:0-42410 GCA_018397915.1 Birgus latro
GAAAATTGCGCCATATTAGTCTTCTGTGTGCCGTTTTTATTCTATAAAATTTACATGAACTGCACTATTACCGAACAAGAGTTAGCCGAGTACCATCATCATGATCATCTTCATCATTGAAATACACACCGCCAAAACACCAACCCTAGGAGGAGACAACCGAGAGGTTATAACAGAGGGAGGACTCAGCGCGAGGCGGGCCCTACGCCCCTCTCGTGCACTGGTGCCTCACCTGGAAGGTAGCAGTCACGGCGCAGTACACCTCAGCCGGACCAGCCCTCGCCAGGTTCAGGGTGGGGCTAACTCCTTAGCCTCAGACAGCATCCCCAAGACGGAAAATAAAACCCACACTTGATGACAAAGAATATATGTACCAACCAGTTTCGGTGGACACTGCCACCATCTTCAGTGGTCAAGATAGAGAGAAGGAATGACATTTTGATAATAGACAATTTTGTGGCAGACTGGTGGTACGAAAAGTCTGCTTCAAAATTGTCTATTATCAAAATGTCATTCCTTCTCTCTATCTTGACCACTGAAGATGGTGGTAGTGTCCACCGACTCTGTTTGGTACATATATTCTTTGTCTTCAAGTGTGGGTTTTATTTTCCGTCTTTGATTATCACGCAAGAGTGATTCATCCAGCCATCCCCAAGACGGCCAGTAGCCACTCACTTGCTGCTTCCCTCCCTCAGACATACTGAGTGACGGCCATCAGCCGCACCCGGGGAGAGAGGGCCATCAGACGCTTTCGGATAAAACACCCTCCAGGGAAGAGGGCTTCGGTGACAGCCACCAGCTGCACCTGCACCCCCGTGATGGCCACCAGCCGCATCCGGGGTGTATATAGTCCTCGCGGGGCACGGCTGTTTGATGACGGCCACCAGCTGCACTCCGCCCACCGCCAGCCAGGGGCACAGGCCCTCAGTGACGGCCACCAGCCGCATGATGGAGGAGACGGCCACCAGCCGCGTCGAGGAGAGAACGGCTACGTGCCACCCCTTGCCCCCTACCCCAGTGCCTTCCTCTCTTGAGGATTTCCCTATCTCGCCCACCTTCACCAGTGGCAGAGCAGGTTTCCTCGCCCCTTCCCTGACTGGAGACACTTTCCCGGAGGAGCAGCAGCTGGAGGAGGTCTGGAGAGGCCCCCTGACACATGGGGTTCATGCCCTGCAACCGGCTCCCCGGCAGTCCCCAGCCCTGATGGACTCTGAGCAGGGGGGACGCCGCAGACCACCCCTGACGGAGGCCCAGTCGAGGAGAGACTGCAGCCCTCGGACCAGCCTGGACATTCCCAGGACCCTGGGACGTGACCTCCCCTGCCCCACATGATGACATCCCGAACGCCAGAGTGGGCACCGACAGGTGCGCCTGCTCTCTCTGTTCGAGCCCAGCCCTTAGGCCCAACCCTCGGGCTCCCCAGTGACGGGCGCCTCTACAACGCCGCCCCACAGAACACTCCCGGACGACCCAACGGCAGCCCGGCCTCCTGACGAAGGCCCCGGACGACCCAGTGCAACCAGCCTCCTGACAAAGGCCCCCAGACGAACCAATAGCAGACCGGCCTCCTGATGAAGGCCCCCTGGGCGACCCAGAACCAGCCGGCCTCCTGATAAAGTTCGCCCTCCCCCTTGGGACCTCCAGACGCCAGGCCTATCCCAGAAGCAACCTACGGCTACGCCCCCAGCCCCAGTGTCCCTCGGCCCTGTCCATAGTATTGAACTATTTCTTATGTATTGTATGCCACTGTGTATGTATTGTGTCTAGCGTAGAGAATTAAGGTAATACACGTGTAAGGTTTGTTGCCCAGTGTTTTTATGCCCTGTTGCTCTAGTTGCCAATAGTATACCCAACCCGGTCTAGAAAGAGGACCCCGCACTAGACGCCGTGTGTAAGGAGCGAGTAGTCGCCCCTTAAACACGCCGCACAGCAATCATCCCAACCTCATTTCCCACATAAGGAGAGAGAGAGAGAGAGAGAACTAAAAAAAGTAAATGAAGTGCAAAATATAAGAATACAGTAACGAGGAGGAGGTACTATGATGTGCATGTAAGAATGAGTGCAGTTTTCGATGCAATCAATATGCAGCTGTGGCTGTAGGTGTGTGTGTGTGTGTGTTAATACTGGCAGACCTGTTTATATTCACAGTGGTAGGTGGTGGCAACCATCATCCACTCACTTGATGTAGTGCTGCCTACTTCTTCCTTAGCCTTTATCATTCTTTTTCTGTGCCTGCCCTCCTCTCTTCCTATTTTTCCTATCTTTCCTGTCACTTCTTATTGCTTTTCTTTCTTTTACAGGTGGCTTTACATTGAGTGACAAGCCAAATGGTTTCCTGTAAGCCAAGAAACCATTTACAATGCTGGGTGGTAACCATATAACCAAACCATACGTGCTCCCTCCGTGTCAACAAGTGGGTTGGTGGAGTGTTAGTGCCCCTCCCTGTAAAACAAATAACTCAAAGTCAAATGGCCACCCCTTGCGGGATTGTGGCGTCTGGCAATAGATAGATAGACATTATGGCTTCAAAACTCTTGGACACGTATTCTATATGGCATGGGAAGCCTAGGGACTTCCTTGGCGATTTATTTTGCATATTACGTCTAAGCATTCTCTTTTTTTTTCTGTTAACATCACCAGTAGCTGCGTAATTTGCATCAGCTGGTTGCAAGAGGATAAAGATGTTGCCGAGTCTGTAATGGGCAGAGTAAACTCAGTACTTATTGGCTGTCGAGGCTGCCCCACCCCCATAGAGCTGGTTATTTATAGTAGATACCCTTTCATTGTAATTTGATATTAACGTTTTCTGTGTTTAAGTACAATACATTCCTTCATAGATTAGATAGGCAATGTGTGTGTCATATTGCAGCAGAGAAATATCTACCAATAAAAGATAACTTGATGGGTCTTTCATAATTTTGTTGATGTAAGCATGACATAATCAGTAGGAATGAATCAACTCGTGGTTCCTAGGTACCGGTGAGGGCGAGGTGTCAACACACTACTATTATCGCCCCTAAGGTAGGTAAAATTAATAAATTTTCTGTTTATATCCCCACATGTGGTCATGGTAGCCAACTATGCATCACTGGGGGGATATTTTGGGCATCTGTACGCCCATGAAGGCGAGAAATGGCTGTATGTGTTAACGAGGAGCAACTGGCATCACATGATTGTCACGGCGGAATTTGATGGGAGTCGGGATGAAGCCAATTTCCCACCGTTTTTAGCCACAGTTTAGCTTCCGAGGTGTCATTAGCATTATTCACCACTATTCCCTATACATGGAGGCATTTCCTCTTCGTGGGCGTGTGACTTGTTTCCTTACTGAGAAAACTGCTGTTGTTAGATTGGTGGAGCAGCCCAACATTTATACAAAAGTTTTATTTCCCATGACTGTTTTTGTGACATCTTCCAGGCATCACCTTGAATATATGAATGGTTGAGAATTGTACAGCTAGTTGTTTGAGCAGTGTTAGGGTGGTGTTTTATATTTAACAGTTTCAGAGTAATATATTACTATAATGGGTTTGTTTTCATATGAAGGAGCTGGGTCTCTCCAGTTAGTTAAATGCTGCTCTGTGGTTGTTGAAATTTGATGAGCCTTAGTTATGAAGTAGGAATAAACTCCTTGGTTATTAGTCATATCGACCATCTAGTCTAACTACACTTGGCCATGAGTTGAGCTGAATGGGATTAGGGATCTTAGCCAGGCTAGAACAAACATGCCATATATATTGCATCCACAAAATTATATTTATATTAATATTAATTAGTGGTAGGTGGTGGCGACCATCATCCACTCACTTGATGTAGAGCATCGAGCTCGGGACCGGGGGGTCGCGAGTTCGAGCCGTGCCCAGGACTGCTGTGCCTGGAGTGGTAGTGCCCTCCTGTTACCTAGCCGGGCTATATGATCTCATTGTAAGGTCTAGCTCGGGAGATTCTTTTTTTTGAGCTGAATGGGATTAGGGATCTTTAGGCTAGAACAAGTATGCCATATACTGTATATTGCATCCATAAAATTATATTCATTAATGTAGATTTTTTGCACTAGAGAGGTTGAATATACTGTACAGTCCCAGAAACAGTTATCTTCCCAGCTCCATCTGAAGAAAATTTACAACTTGGGATAGGTGGTGGTGACCATCATCCATCCACTCACTTGATGTAGTGCTGCCTACTTATTTCTTAGCCTTCATAATTCTTTTTCTTTGCCTGCCCTCCTCTTTTCCTGTTTCATCTTTCCTGTCAGTTCTTATTGCTTGTCTTTACAGGTGGCTTTACATTGAGTGACAAGCCAAATGGTTTCCTGTAAGCCAAGAAACCATTTACAACTCTGGGTGGTAACCATATAACCAAATCATACGTGCTCCCTATGTGTCAACAGGTGGGTTGGTGGAGGGTTAGTGCCCCTCCCCATAAAACAAATAACTCAAAGTCAAATGGTCACCCCGTACGGGATTATGGCATCTGGCAATAGATAGATAGAAAGACAGTGAAATTCATATCTCTACCAGTGCGTGTTTCAGATGCTTCGATCTTTCCACTATGTATTCAGCAAACTTTGGGAAGATACTTCTGGCTGTCTTTGTACCTTTCATTTATCCCCTTAACCCAGGGTTTTACTATAAAGGTAAATGAAAACATCTGGAGACAGAAAGAAAAAAAAGGGAAATACATCATATGAAGGACTTAACATTGCTTATATAAGTTTTTTTGTTTTATGATATCATCTAGCAGTAAAGTACAGTATTACATTATCAGCCAATGGTTTAGATAGCCCTTATCTTATTTTTGACTGACTTTGGTTTATATCTGCATACAGTACAGTATATATTTTATCAGTATTTGTTACTCTATGCATAAATCTTTGACCAGAATTTTTTTGTATTGTACTGTATTGTTTATGAAGGCTCCAACATGCTTGCATACATCGGCCTCGTCACCTAATATCAGCTCTCCACCTTGTGCGATCTCTGGCAGCCTCCTTTTTCAGTCTCTTATTCCTGAGGTCATACCCCGTGACCTCGTCTCAGGTCTTTTTAGGTCTCTGGCAGTAGATAGATAGTAGATAGATCTTGCAGCCCTACCCCAAATGTTCACACCTCTCATGTTCTGCACCCATTTGTCATCCTCAGTCCTCTCAGCATGCTGAAACTCTCACAATTTACACCTCCTCATCACAACACCAATACACTCCAGTTCCATCATTCCTTTTAACTCTTCAGTTGTAATCCTAGTCTCCCCCAGGCCTCACATTCAAGGATGTACAACACATCCATCTAATCATTCCCAGTTCTATAGTTTGAACCAACATATATAATTTTTTCACTTAATTTTGGTTCTGTGATATGCACAGTATAACAGTGTCAGATACTAATGATCATGCATTAGAAAACAGAGCAAAAACATTAAAAATGCAATAAAGCTTAATCTTAACTAAGTCCTCCATGTTAGTTGTTTAAAGATATGACCCCATCGCAATATTGGTGAAGTTTTCCAAGCACTTTCTTCATGTTCATTAAGAACAGTATGAGTCGACCATAGATATCTTTGTGAGGTATACTGTATATGTGGCAGGACAAAAGACCTCTCATATTGGCAGATTTTACCTGACAGACCTGGACCACTTCTCCAGAAAATTGAATACTAAGTGATGGTAGCATAATATTTGATGAGCCCTACTTATGAGGCAGGAATGAATTTCCCTGGCTACTGTACCAAGCAAATCATCCTTTCATTTTTATTACACATGATCATTAACTGAGCTGAAAGGGATGAGGGATCTTCGTTAGCCGTTAGGTTAGCACAGATGCGGTGTAGCATGATAAACTTTGTGATTTTACTTCTTGTACCTTTAATTATCCCAGATTTTTATCCTTCTGCAGCTTATTTCACACAGCTCACTGGTAAAATAAGACAATACTATGGCTCTACATCCCTTTCATAGTAGCTACTTCATGAGTAGTACAGTAATCTAGTGTCAGTCGATCATTACAACTCTGTTTTCAGGGTGATGTGATGGCAGTTTTAACCCAAGTTTGAGTAAATGACCTACAAGCAGTGGTTGAAGACCCAGCAGAGCTCCCTCCTGTAACACAAAATTGTACTGTATTATTTTTCCTCTATAAAATATAACCTGATTATCAGGGTACTGTACAATCCTTCAGTAGGTGTAGAAAGTTGTGGGAATGCAAAACTTTGACATTACTGATGTTGTTCATGGCCACTCCCTCTGGAATTAAGGCATATGGCCATTGACAAATAAATTAATGCTGTTGTAAAACCTTATCAATTGTACATGCAAACCAAGCCTATACTGTATGTATCAGCATCTCAGCTGACAGTCTGAGCAACATTCTTCACTCCTAACCTTTGAATTCAGACAGCCGTAACTAATTTCCACAAAATATGGGCATAACTGCAATATGATCAAAATTAGCTACTTCTTTTCATAATCTTTTTTGCCATTGATGAAAAGGAGCTCTCGTAGATTTTGTGCATGCAGTAAACAGCCCTGGAGATATCATAATGTCAGTATAGAGTAGAGAATGTAGGAAGTTACAGTATCTCTTCCAGTCATCTTCTCAAGAGTTTCCCAGGATGGAGCAATTTGTCAAATGATGATGACGATGATGTGTCTGGATATTGCAATCCCAAGTATTTTTTAAATGGACAAATTATACATTACCTATATTAGGATCAGTTGTTGTGTGGTTGATACAACAGTTCTGACCCAGTTTAGGTCCTCTTTGGATGTGGACATGGATGGAACATATGAGTTTATAGGTATTGAGGTGAGTAGGAAAGAGAGGGATAGATGGAAGGGAGGAGTGTGTTGGGGGAAGGGAGAGAAGAAAGCAGCAGCATTAAGTTTTGGGAAAAGGAGAGTTAAGGGAGACCTACTTAATAGAGAGAGAATGATAATTAGATTTCATGTTGAACCATTATATCTTGTTTCATTCTTGCCACAAAAAGATGAATTTATTCAGCTTTAGGACAGGCTTTCTGAACTTAGGTGGTCTACCTGTACAGTCTGGGAGAAAAGTTTGTCTAACATTTCACCACATTTTATTCTCACTTTCCTTCACTGGCAGATATTGGCTTCCTAAGTGTGCATGCTTGATATGTTTCTCTGCATACAGATAATTCTCTTTGATGTGGTTTGTCGGGGAGGAAGTGATAGACGTGCCTTAAGTGTGCAGTAGACACAGTGGAATAGGAGGTGAACTTTGTGGTTGGTGTTATGATGAGGAAAAGGATGAGTCGTAAATATGTGTAAGCAGTAGTACAGTATAATTTCTTTGTTATCAATATACAAGTGTTGGTGAGACCATGAACATCACTAGAACTCTGGGTAATTATAGAAAATCATCAGATGTTAGTCTAAACAGAATTCCTTGGTATTCCAGTAGCAGAGGAGGAGTCACACATCAGAGGATTTTAAGCCTCTGGACAGGTAGGATTATAGGCAGCTGAACAAAATCTGGTGTTAGCTAGTACAGTACTGCATATAATACATAAATGTACTGACATGAACTTTGACCAAATAGCTATCTGTTCATCATGACTGCTAAGGTGTAACAAGAGAATAGCACTGGGATATTGCATTAGTCACAAGAAGTGCTAAGGAAGGGATGTAGAACCATAGTTTTGTCTTTTTCTGCCATTGAGCTCCAGGAAATAAGCTCTACCAAATTAATCCTACACTTAAGTGATGTATTTTTTAGTATTATTGCCGCCACCCAAATGATTATGATTACCATTAACTTTTGGAGAGACCTCTTGTACTGGATGTGTTATTGTAGACAGTATCCATACTCTCCAATTTGAAACGCCTCTCCTAAGATGAATAAGAGAAAGTGAAAGATGCTTTGCTGAATTCAAAGGGTTAATGTGGACAAATTATAGTTGCTGGTCACATCGTTCAGTGTGATATGGCATAAACTACTCTGTGGAATTAGATGAAGAGATGAGGTGGAGAGCTATATGAGTAAGGGGAGGTGTGAGTTTGAGAGAAGGCTGCCCAGTGGTGAAGTGCAGGGCGATACAAAGGCAGTATGTTTGTGACCACCACTTGTGGTATTAAGGCATCTCGCTGCAGATGGATAAATAGAATAATTTTTACCACACAACAGTTTTTTCATCTTTTTTCATTCAAAGGGTTAATGTGGACAAATTATAGTTGCTGGTCACATCGTGCAGTGTGATATGGCATAAACTACTCTGTGGAATTAGATGAAGGGATGGAGTGGAGAGCTATATGAGTAAGGGGATGTGTGGGTTTGAGAGAAGGCTGCCCAGTGGTGAAGTGCAGGGCAATACAAAGGCAGTTTGTTTTTGACATAAGGGTTAAGTGACTGAACAGGGAGGCTGCCGAAGATCGAGCAGCATGGAGAGCCTCATTAGGTGACCAAGACCGTTGCATGCAAGCATATTAGAGCCTTCAAAAATGAAACGAAAATGAAACAAACGAGGCTTTTCTGTAAATGATTAGATATAGTAGGTATAGCTTTATTAAAACCCTTAACTGCTAGACATCTTTCCCAGACTGAATGAATTCATCCAGAGTAAGCAAGAATAAAATAAAAAATCATTGAAGTGAAGTGGTTAAGAGTGCCACAGGGTTAATAGCTTAGATCTCTTATACTACAACTACACTTTGTTCACTTGAACTTGGCATAAAACTGTCGTCTCTGTATCTTGAATGTTCAGCTATAACGGGAGATTAACACAAGAATATGGTGGTCATGAAGAAGTTTTGTGGAAAGGGTGTTGAGCTGTAGTATTGTACTGCTTTATCTTCCCATTGGGCAATGGGAAATAAGCTGCTAAAGGGTGAAAGTCTCCACCTGCTTAAAATGAATGGACCATAGGGAAATACACAGCCCTTGTACCATAACACTGAGGTTCCTATGACTCACTCATCTTGGTTAATTCCCTTTGATATTACTTGAAATAGAGTAAACTATAAGAGTTAGAGGTATCCTGACTATGAGGGGGCTAATGATGACAGAAATAGCTCTCAGGCTTCCATGACTGACCATCACCTGAATAAAATTGTTTGACTTTAGGGGAAATGAAGTACAGCACTGTTGTTGTCCCAGTTATGAGAGGGTTAGGCATAATAGTCTCCTATCTTGACGTCAGTCGTATGACAATTATCCTCCCAATCCTTTTGTCTCTTGTGACCATTACCAGCCTCACCCTGAGATTTACTTATCCCCCCCTCCCCCTCTCTCTCTCTCTCTCTCTGTCATGCACACACACACACACATATAAGAAAGGGGAAGCAAGACCAATTAGAGTTAAGATGTCATCAGAAGGTGTGGTAAATGATATACTTAAGGTGACCTGGAAACTAAGTAAAGAGGCAGGGATGGAAAATATTACAGTATAGTAAGAAAAGATTTGAATGAAGAAGAAAGAGAAGTTTTAAAATCTTTGAAGGACCAAGTAAAGGAAAAAAATTAACAGGAGGACAGAGGAAGAACGTAAAACTTTTTTGGGGAGAGTGATGGATATGAAAGTAAGGAAGTGGTATGTGAGGAACTAGATGTGAAGGAAACAAGGGGGATGGATATGAATGTGAAAAAGAGAAGAACGAGCAAAGATAAAAACAGTGCAGCAAATCTGAGTATCATGTACAGTAATGTAGATGGGTTAATATCTAAGAAAGAGGAAATTGGAGATTATATAAATGAAAATAAACCTGAAATTGTTTGCTTGGTAGAGACTAAATTGCCCCGAGATGTCGATACAAAATTATTTGGATGGAACAATTATAACATTTGGAGGAAGGACAGTGAAGGTAAGTTTGGGAGAGGTATAATGATATTAACCCATGATGACCTAAGAGCAAAGAATGTAGAAATTGAAAATACCATGGCTGAACTTTGGGGAGTTGCAATAGAGGACAGTTATGGAGAAAAAACAGATGTAATAGTGTTTTATATGCCCTCTCAAAACTAGGACATGGATGAAGGAAGATTACGAACAGTTAAGAGAATCCAATATTAGGCTAAAAATGTTAATTGAACGAAGAAATTGAATAATATTAATGGGAGATTTTAACTGTAGAGAAGTTGACTGGGAAAGTATGGATGCTGGGAACAGTGAGGAATCATGGGGAAATAAATTAATGGAATTGGTGATGGAAAACACGTTAACCCACTTGATTAAAGAAAACACAAGAATTAGGGGTGACGACGAACCGTCCAGGCTCGACCTAGTATTCACAAAAGACCCAAATAATGTGAGGACCAAGGACCATAACCTACCAATGCCCCTTTGGTAAAAGTGATCATCTGGTAATTGAGATGGACGTGGTAGGAGTAAGGGAAGGAGAAAGAGATGAAAAACACAGAGAAAATAGATATAATTATGGGAAGGCAGACTTAGCTTCCCTGAGGAACTTTTTCCAAAATGTAGAATGGAGTGGTGGTGGCGACCATCATCCTCTCACTTGATGTAGTGCTGCCTACTTTTTCCTTCACCCCTATTATTCTTTTTCTCTGCCTGCCCTCCTTCCTTCTTATTTCTTCCATCCTCCCTGTCACTTTTCATTACTCTTCTTACACTTCAGGAGACTCTACACTGAGTGACAAGCCAAATGGTTCCCTGTAGCCCAGGAAACTAGTTACAATGCTGGGTGGTAACCATATAACCAAGGAATGGGTGATGTGGAGCCTACTGTGGTGCCTGTTAACTGAGTGGAAAGACACAAATGTGGCATCTGTCTTTGAACCAAACCTCCGCACCATTTCCCATGCTTCGCTGTGCCTTGTCACAGTGAGGCACTATCTACTGCAAGGGAACATTAGTTCACTGCACAGGGTGGCTCTGAAGGGGTAATTACTTTGCTGCTGTTGATAGGTCTGCTTGGCAAGACAGACCGGGGTTACTCAACAACAACACCGTGGTATATACTGGCACTTTTTTTATTGAGTGTACAGTGATTGATTGTTGCTGATAGGTTGGGTTAGGTGGTGGTGGTGGTGGTGGTGGTGGTGGTGGTGGTGGTAGTGGTGGTGGTGGTGATGGTGGTGATGATTTCAGATATTATGTGTTAATGTAGCTGTGAAAAAAAAAAATCTCCTTTTTTCTTTTTATAATTATGAAACTGTCTTAGTTATTAGTGGTAGGTGGTGGCGACCATCATCCACTCACTTGATGTAGTGCTGCCTACTTCTTCCTTACCCTTTATTATTATTTTTCTGTGCCTGCCTTCCTCTATTTCTGTTTCTTCGATCTTTCCCGTCACTTCTTATTGCTTTTCTTTCCTTTACAGGTGGCTTTACACCCTTTATAATTATTTTTCTGTGCCTGCCTTCCTCTATTTCTGTTTCTTCCATCTTTACCGTCACTTCTTATTGCTTTTCTTTCCTTTACAGGTGGCTTTACATTGAGTGACAAGCCAAATGTTTTCCTGTAAGCCAAGAAACCATTTACAATGCTGGGTGGTAACCATATAACCAAACCATACATGCTCCCTATGTATCAACAAGTGGGTTTGTGGAGGGTTAGTGCCCCTCCCCGTAAAACAAATAACTCAAAGTCAGATGGCCACCTCTTACGGGATTATGGCGTCAGGCAATAGATAGATAGATAGAATGGAGTAAAATGAATATGATCACAAATGTTGATGAGAAATATGAGTTTTTGACAGAAGTATATAAAACAGGAGTTACTAATTATGTCCCAAAATTTTCTGCAGCTATGGAAAGGAAGATATAATGGTTTAACAACAGATGTAGGATGGCACAAGAGGCAAGAAAAAAAGCATGGAATAAAGTGAGAAGAAGGTATAGTGAAAGGGCTTGGGAGGAGTACAAGCAGGTAAGAAATGAATATGTAAGGTTACAGAGAGAAGAGGAAAGGAAATACGAAAAAGATATTGTATCTAACTGTAAAGAAGAGCCGAGACTATTTTATAGGTTTGTAAATGGCAAAATTAAAGTTAAGGACAGTATAATACGACTGAAGGATGGAGATGAAACATACGAAAGGGAGGAAGACTTGTGTGAAATAATGAACAACAAGCTCCAGTCAGTTTATGTATTGGAAGACGAATTTAGGGAGCCTGAAATGGAACCCAGGCTGATGGGAATGGCCGAAATTACAGTTGACATGAATGAGGTGCTACAGCTGATGAAGGATTTGGATGTGAGAAAAGCAATGGGACCAGATGGTGTGGCTGGATGAATCATGAAGGAATGTGCTGACCAGTTAGTGTGGCCAGTTTATGTCATCATCAAGACCTCGCTTGAAAATGGACAGTTACCTAAAGATTGGGAAAGAGCAAGTTTTGTGCCAGTCTTCAAGGGAGGAGATAGGGAGGATCCACTTAATTATAGACCTGTGTCACTTACTAGTATTGTTTGTAAAATCTGTGAGAAAATTATTAGAAAAAGATGGATAAAGTATTTAGAAGAAAATGAAGTGATAACACCAAGACAGTTTGGTTTTAGGGAAGGAAGATCATGTGTTACTAACCTATTAAGTTTCTACAGTAGGGTAATAGATGTCATACAGGAGAGAGAGGGATGGGCGGACTGTGTCTGTCTGGATCCTAAGAAAGCATTTGACAGGGTGCCCTATGGGAGGCTGCTGTGGAAGTTGAAGACCTTTGGAGGGGTGCATGGGAAACTATTAAAGTGGATGGGAGATTATTTGATAGGTTGGCAGATGAGAACAGTTATAAGAGACAAGGTTTCACTATGGAGAAATGTGACTAGTGGAGTACCTCAGGGCTCTGTCCTGGCCCCTATAATGTTTCTGATATACATAAATGATTTGCCAGAGGGTTTGAATAGTTACATGAGTATGTTTGCAGATGATGCTAAAATTTTGAAATATATTAAATGTATTGATAGTTGTAAAGAACTGCAAGAGGACTTGGACAAACTCCACAGCTGGAGCCAGACTTGGAAAATGGACTTTAATGCCAAGAAGTGTCATGTATTAGAAATGGGAATGAGTGAAAGAAGACCACACTGGACACATAAAATGGGCAATGAGATAATTAGTAAAAGAAAGGATGAGAAAGACTCGGGAGTGATTATTCAGGATGACTTGTCACCAGAAAAGCATATAAACAGAATCATTGGGGGAACTTATAGATTATTGACTAACATGAGAGTGGCTTTTAATTATATGGATGAGGAAATGTTGAGGGAGTTGATAGTGACCATGATAAGACCAAGACTAGAGTATGCGGCTGTGGTATGGTCACCTCATTTGAAGAAGCATATTGATAAACTAGAGAGGGTTCAACGGATGGCAACGAGGATGATACCACGATTAAGGGAACTCACCTATGAGGAGAGATTGGAAAAACTGAAGTTACGAACACTGCGCGAGAGAAGGGAAAGAGGTGACTTGATCACGATATTTAGAAATGTAAGAGAATTGGAAAGGGTGGATAGAGAGGATCTTTTTTTGTTGGATGATAGAAGAACAAGAGGAAAAGTAGATGTCTTAATGATCTCAAAAGGTTCAGTTTCCCGAACAAAAGCATAAGTATTTGGAATGACTTAGACGAAGAGGTGGTGCAGGTGAAAAACATTCATGTATTTAAAACTAGATTAGATGAATGTAGATATGGAGACAGGACAACACAAGCTTAGCTCAATTCCTGTATACTACAAATAGGTAAATACACACACACACACACACGGAGTGGCAGCCACAGCGAGAAGACGTGTCTCAAACCGCCTCAACAAACCCTAAGTAGTTTTCAGGAATTGTCCTGTCTCCAGTCTTGTTAATAATTTTAAGTATTGCAAGTTATTATAGTCTATCAAAAATGTAAAGAACTATTGTCATTAAGTATACATGAATGTTTTTATACGAATTTTGGGAACAGCTGTTCAGTTTAGTACTGCAACCGACCTTAAAGATGGCCGACCATGTAAACACTGGGGAACCTGAATTCCCAGGATTTGACAGTGAAACAAATGTAATGGACCTGGTTAAAACATTGATTATGAGAATTAGTGGTCTAGAAAAGAAAGTGGAAGATCTAGTATCAAGAGACATGCCTGAAAAAAACAAAAATACTATACAGAGTTTGATATAGGCCAATGAGACAGCGAACCAGGAGATCGAGAATTTAAAACGAGAAAATATTGAATTACGGAGAAAACTAGAAGAAAGCAGTAACCAAACAGAGAAGGTAAGTAGTGTGTTAGAAGAACAAAAGGCAAAGTGGGCACATGTGGAAGAACAGAAAGAAGTAGTCAGTTTAAGGGAAATTATTCAGGAAGAAAGGGAAATGAACAAGAAAAAAATGGAAGAAAATGTAGTGAAAATATTGAAGAAAAAAGAGAAAATAGTGAGAGAAACAGTAGAAAGGAACAAATGTGTGATAATATTTGGAAACAGGGAGGAAGAAGAAAAAGTTAGGTCTGTGAGACTCGAGAGAGACTCAAATCAGGTGAGGCAAATATTGGACAAGATCGATCCCGAAGGAAACAAGTGGGAAAAAGAAATTGAGGAAGTAAGGAGGATAGGGCCATATAAGAAAGGGGAAGCAAGACCAATGAGAGTTAAGATGTCTTCAGAAAGTGTTGTAAATGACATACTTAAGGTGACCTGGAAACTAAGTAAAGAGGCAGGAATGGAAAATATTATAGTAAGAAAAGACTTGAATGAAGAAGAAAGAGAAGTCTTAAAATCTTTGAAGGACCAAGTAAAGGAAAAAAATGACAGGAGGACAGAGGAAGAACGTAAAACTTTTTTTTGGAGAGTGATGGATATGAAGGCAAGGAAGTGGTATGTGAAGAACTAGACGTGAAGGAAACAAAGGGGATGGATATGAATATGAAAAAGAGAAGAACGAGTAAAGATAACAACAGTGCAGCAAATCTGAGCATCATGTATGGTAACGTAGATGGATTACTATCTAAGAAAGGGGAAATTGGAGACTACTTAAATGAAAATAAACCCGAAATTGTTTGCCTAGTAGAGACTAAATTGCCCCGAGATGTCGATATAAAATTATTTGGCTGGAATAATTATAAGATTTGGAGGAAGGACAGAGAAGGCAAATTTGGGGGAGGAATAGTGATATTAACCCATAATGACCTAAGAGTAAAGCATATAGAAATTGAAAATACTATGGCTGAACTTTTGGGAGTTGAAATAGAGGACAATTATGGAGAAAAAACGGATGTAATAGTTTTTTATATGCCCCCCAAAACTAGGGCATGGACAAAGGAAGATTACAAACAGTTAATAAGTGAATCCATTATTAGGCTAGAAATGTTAATTGAACGAAGAAATAGAATAATATTAATGGGAGATTTTAACTGTAGAGAAGTTGATTGGGAAAGTATGGATGCTGGGAACAATGAAGAATCATGGGGAAATAAATTAATGGAATTGATGATGGAAAACATGTTAACCCAGTTGATCAAAGAAAACACAAGAATTAGGGGTGTTGGTGAACCATCCAGGCTTGACCTACGATTCACAAAGGACCCAAATGATGTGAGGAATATAACCTACCATTGCCCCTTTGGTAAAAGTGATCATCTGGTAATTGAGATGGACGTGATAGGAGTGAGGGAAGGAGAAAGAGATGAAAAACACAGAGAAAATAGATACAATTATGGGAAGGCAGACTTTGCTTCCCTGAGAAATTTTTTCCAAAATGTAGAATGGAGTAAAATGAATATGATCACAAATGTTGATGAGAAATATGAGTTTTTGATAGAAGTATATAAAGCAGGAGTTACTGAGTATGTCCCAAAATTTCCTGCAGCTATGGAAAGGAGGAAAGAATGGTTTAACAACAGATGTAGGATGGCACAAGAGGCAAGAAAAAAAGCATGGAAGAAAGTGAGAAGAAGGTATAGTGAAAGGGCCTGGGAGGAGTACAAGCAGGTTAGAAATGAATATGTAAGGATACGGAGAGAAGAGGAAAGGAAATACGAAAAAGATATTGTATCTAACTGTAAAAAAGAGCCGAAACTATTTTATCGGTTTGTAAATGGCAAAATGAAAGTTAAGGACAGTATAATACGACTGAGGGATGGAGATGAAACATACAAAAGAGAGGAAGACTTGTGTGAAATAATGAACAACAAGCTACAGTCAGTTTATGTATTGGAAGACGAATTTAGGGAGCCTGAAATGGAACCCAGGCTGACGAGAATGACCGAAATTACAGTTGACATGGATGAGGTGCTACAGCTGATGAAGGATTTGGATGTGAGAAAAGCATTGGGACCAGATGGTGTGGCTGGATGGATCCTGAAGGAATGTGCCGACCAGTTAGTGTGGCCAGTTTATGTCATTATCAAAACCTCGCTTGAAAATGGACAGTTACCTAAAGATTGGAAAAGAGCAAGTATTGTGCCAATCTTTAAGGGAGGAGATAGGGAGGATCCACTTAATTATAGACCTGTGTCACTTACTAATATTGTTTGTAAAATCTGTGAGAAAGTTATTAGAAAAAGATGGATAAAGTATTTAGCAGAAAATGAAGTGGTAACACCAAGACAGTTTGGTTTTAGGGAAGGAAGATCATGTATTACTAACCTATTAAGTTTCTACAGTAGGGTAACAGATGTCGTACAGGAGAGAGAGGGATGGGCAGACTGTGTCTATCTGGATCTTAAGAAAGCATTTGACAGGGTACCCTATGAGAGACTATTGTGGAAGTTGAGGACATTTGGAGGGGTGCATGGGAAACTATTAAAGTGGATGGGAGATTATTTGATAGGAAGGCAGATGAGAACAGTAATAAGAGACAAGGTATCACAATGGAGAAATGTGACTAGTGGAGTACCCCAGGGCTCTGTCTTTGCCCCAGTAATGTTTCTGATATATGTAAATGATTTGCCAGAGGGTTTGAATAGTTAAATGAGTATGTTTGCAGATGATGCTAAAATTATGAAACATATTAAATGTATTGATAGTTGTAAAGAACTGCAAGAGGACTTGGACAAACTCCACAGCTGGAGCCAGACTTGGAAAATGGACTTTAATGCCAAGAAGTGTCATGTATTAGAAATGGGTATAAGTGAAAGAAGACCACACTGGACATATAAAATGGGCAATGAGATGATTAGTGAAATAAAGGATGAGAAAGATTTGGGAGTGATTATTCGGGATGACTTGTCACCAGAAAAGCATATAAACAAAATTATTGGGGGAACTTATGGATTACTGACCAACATGAGAGTGGCTTTTAATTATATGAATGAGGAAATGTTGAGGGAGTTGATAGTGACCATGATAAGACCAAGACTAGAGTATGCGGCGGTGGTATGGTCACCTCATTTGAAGAAGCATATTGATAAACTAGAAAGGGTCCAACGGATGGCAACGAAGATGATACCGTGTTTAAGGGAACTCACCTATGAGGAGAGATTGGAAAAACAGTTACCAACATTGCGCGAGAGAAGGGAAAGAGGTGACTTGATCATGATATTTAGAAATGTAAGAGAATTGGAAAGGGTGGATAGAGAGGATCTTTTTGTGTTGGATGATTGAAGAACAAGAGGTCATGGCTTCAAGTTGAGGAAAAGTAGATGTCTTAATGATCTCAAAAAGTTCAGTTTCCCGAATAGAAGCATAAGTATTTGGAATGACTTAGACGAAGAGGTGGTGCAGGCGAAAAACATTCATGTATTTAAAAGTAGATTAGATGAATGTAGATATGGAGACGGGACAGCACGAGCTTAGCTCAATTCCTGTATACTACAAATAGGTAAATACACACACACACACTTCCTCTCCCAGTTATATTTCAACTTTTTCCTACACCATACTTCTCTTCCTTCCCTCCCTTCCCCTGCCCTGCTCTCCCTTGATATATAATCCATGCACACCCATTTTCTCTCCCATTTTATACCTTGAGAAGGCCTAAGTCAGACCAGAGGTGTTCTTTCTTCAGTTCAGCACAATTTCACCAAGTATAGTATATACTGTATAATTAATTTTTTGAAATCTGTTGACCTTTCCATTCCATTTTTTTTCTTATATATATATATATATATATATATATATAGTCCCTTTCACCAGTTGATTTTAAGTAGGACATCTTATGCTGAAGGTGTTAATGGAGGTTTAGTACTTATTATGTCATGTATATAAGTACTTATTAAGTCATATGTAAAAGACATACCTGTACTCATATTGAAGTAGTTGTTCATGTTGTGGCCGCAGGCTCATCAGAAACATCAGCCTAGTGACTGTGGATTTAAGCCGCACCTCCCCTTATGAGGACTAGGGAATTCATAGAGGAACATTTATAACCAGACAGTGGAGCTATCATGTTATATTAGTGCCACCACATTACAAGGCATCACACACCAGCACCTAATGAAGGGGTTGAGACTTGCTGACAGGGAAATGGGTCAGATGATCATTCTTTCAACAGTGATATGTTTTATTTACTTACAGTCATATTTTCATCAGCTTGGGAGTCTGTTTTACCACCTGTGACTTAGTTTATTTTGACTGTTTCACTTCAGTATTCTCTTGTGTGCTATTTATCTATCTATGTCTATCTATTGCCAGATGCCATAATCCCATAAGGGGTGGCCATTTGACAATGAATTATTTGTTTTACAGGGAGAGGCACTAACCCTCCATCAACCCACTTGTTGACACATTGGGAGCATGTATGGTTTGGTTATATGGTTACCACCCAGCACTGTAAATGGTTTCTTGGTTTACAGGAAACCATTTGCCTTGTCACTCAATGTAAAGCCACCTGTAAAGGAAAGAAAAGCAATGAGATGGGACAGGAAAGATGGAAGAAATAGGAAGAGAGGAGGGCAGGCAGAGAAAAAGAATGATAAAGGCTAAGGAAGAAGTGGGCAGGACTACATGAAGTGAGTGGATGATGATCGCCACCACCTACCACTTGACTGCAGTATATCTTTGTACCATCACATTGTACTTGGTGTGAATAACTGTCAGTCATCATACAATTCAATATTACTCCATCAGGAACATAGGAGGACCCAGTGCTAGACTGCTCTGTCTAGACATTTAAGGCAAGAGAAACTGTTTCCTTACCCTTTAGTGGCAGTATGTGAGCAGTAAATCATAATCATCCCTTGGCATTAGACCCATTCTGGCATGGATATTAGTGTGGCATATGAAAAAAAAAAAATGCTGAGGAAGAGGTGCTCAGAAACCTTCCTAACTGGCATGAATACATTCCTCAGTTTTGCTACCTCCAGATGATTTCATACAGCTTCAGGAAAACATCTTGTGAATGGGATTATGAAGGTTGTATCTGACCTCTACAGTTGAAAAATCAGTCCATATCTGAATGAAATCATCTTAAGGTAGGAAGAATAATACCAGAATCATAATCTGGGTTTAGAGGGGTTAATGAGATTGATTTAAATGTTCTGGAAATTGGTAAAAGTACCTTGAGATGTTTGGCCATGTGGAGGGAGTGGAAAACGAGATGGAGGGCGTAAGGGGGAAGGGGAGACTGAGGATGAAATGGAGAGGGGAAGGGGAAGGGAGAGACTGAGGATGAGCTGGAGAGAGGGCAGCTGTGGGCAGAGGCTAGGTTAACATTAAGGCATTTCCTTTTTGGCCACCCTGAGATTACAGCACCTGGCTATGGAAAGATAGATGGATGGATAGATAGATTTAGAGTTGGTGTGAAAGGTGTCACAAAACTGTCTTGGAAAATGAATTAAGGAATGCTTACACTTTTCAGCTTGCAAGGTCCAGCAAAGGTAGGTGTATTTAAATGTCATTTGTTTGTATAGTTACTTTATTTATATTTAATTTATTCACCCAAAGTCAGTCCTTGTCATAAGTCTCCTTTATTGACATTTTTTTTTTTTCCTCCACAGTAAATTACAGGTATAGAAAACTCTTAAATTGCCATTGCTGCCCATAAAGCTATTTTTCCAGTTCCCCAGTTTACAGTCCTCATTGTATGGAAGCTCTTAAGATACTGCATTTTGGAACACATTTTTGACTTATAACTAGGACTGTCTTTTTTTTTCTGTTTACATTAGAACACATTATGGTATTATTGATGACACTACATTATGACTGATGGCCGTTATGTTTTGTGGTTATTTATTTATTTCTGCAAAATACTGAATTGTACCTGCTCGTATAAATTGCCTCATATATTTTTAAAATGGGGATGTTTTATTGTTGCTTATGTTTTTGGTAGGCTGCTTTCACCATAAGGACAGTATTAAATGTACTGTTGGCAGAAAATGCCATGTTTCTTCTCCTGCATCTCTCTCTGTAAGACTTTGGGTTGTATTTTAAGTGGCATAGGAGGTCTTATATCATGTCTTGCTTAATTACTTGTTTTACATATAACATTAACATTGTCCTGTATGCTATTTATGGTACTTCAGTATTGGTATAATTTGCACCAGTAACATACAGGAGGATATTGAGGCATATTGTACAGATTAAATAGTTAAGAAAGTGGTGTTACAAAATCTCCAGTGCCACTTACAATAGGACCATTTGATAATCAGTCTGGTAACAACTGGCAAAGGGTACCACTGACCTTTGGCTAAATAAAATCATCAGTATTGATGTTTGTGGACTCAAGTGACTGATGGGCATTGGCTTAAAAACCGTAACGTGAAGGGATGGTACACCCCAAAATATTTGTTGTTTTTGTGATCCCACGCTCATTTTAATGTAAATGCAGTGTACTACAGTCTGAAATTGTGCTTTCCTTGGAGCCCACCATCATCCATCAGGGGATGGGGAAGGAGTTGAGGGGCTTTAGTATAACTGGCCAGTCATGCTGCTTGGTTATATTGGTGCCACTGCACAAAGGTGTCCTTCTCGTGCACATATTTTTAATGGGCCTTGATAAAATGTCTGTGGTTATTAGATTTAAATAGCCAGTGTTCTTTATTACAGAGTGTATCAGCAGCAGTTTACAGAGACCAGACTTAATCTACTTATGTCACATGCTATAGAAATTATTGTGAAAAATTTAGGGCTTGCCCTTTTTATATATTTTAATTTTTACAACTGTGATTTTCCAAAGTCCGTGGAGAGAGAAGCAAGAAAGATGACAGGATTCTTTAAGTGCTGTATTCTGTGTGGCTTTGGAGATCTTGTAACACCTCTCGCTAAGTGACTTATTCTGCATGTTATACCTCAGAATCCTCATGTATCATATTGATCCAAACTATTGTATATTGATATGAAAGCAGTTTCAATACTACTGTATACAAGAGAGTGTTAAGATGTCATATGCAAAATAAATGGTTAAGGAAGAGGTGTTACAAAGCCTTCTGTGCCACCTAGAATATGACCTTCACTCCTAATAGTACTTATGCATAAGTTGACACATTACTAGCATGGCTGAAATCCACTTTGTCAGGCTGAAAATCTCCATGATATTCGTGACATGTGGAGCAGAATTTTCTGTGCCAGTTCAAGACCATCAGTTCAAGACCATATGCAGCATTAGCTTATAGTACAAGCTTTTTATTGGTGCCAAAGAAGAGAAACATTTTCGGTTATTTTCATTACAGTACTCAGCAACTTGTGTTTCTTACTCGGTGACTTCTGTTCTCTGATGCAGTATGTCCACTTTAACTTAGTGTAAGATTACCATCTCAGTCTTCAATGCTAAGCTGTAGCAAGAGATTATCATTACAATATGGTGCAGGTCAGAAAGAAGTGCATTGGAACTGATGCAAAGCCATAGTATTGTCTTATTCAGCCCCTGAGCTATGCGAAATAAACTGTAAATGGAAAAAAAATTTCTACCAAGTTGAGGTGGATTAACTTAAGGAAAGCCTTTCTACAGTATGTAGCTGTGATATTGCTAAGTTGGCATATACTCAAGACGTTTAATGTTTGTTGGTCCTTTTATTAAATCATGTTGCCTGTGCACAGGATATACCAGAAGTAGTTTAGTAATTTCAGTTTAGTGTGAGGGACAGAAAACATAACATTAAAGCTTAGATTAGTTGTAACATGATTTGGGAATATTTTGATTTGTTAAAAGTACAGCAATACAGTAATTTTATATTTCAGAACTGTTTTAAACTTGATTGTAGGTTTTCTGATGTATTTATTCCCTCACACAAAATTGATATCCTTACTACTTTGGCAGACCCTGCTCTTGTTGGTGATTTCAGTGATACAGAGCTGCTGGATATGTTGAAATCAGAGTAATCCCCTTAAGTCTGATGGCATTTTTTTCTGTCCTTTTTTGGTATATCTTTTTCTGTCCTTTTTTGGTATATCCACATTATTTTGTTCAGCTTAGGACGGTGCAGTGGTACTGAAGGGGTTAATGAAGGCCGTTACCAACCCCTTAGGTAGAGACAGTCTCTCTTCCAAAGGGAATAACATCATGTGGGTGCACTGTAATGAGAACTATACAAAAAAAGATGTTGTCCGATTGAAGGGTTAAGAATTTTGTGCCTAAGGTTTGTCATGTTTGCACTAAAGGTACTGAATTAGAGTATTACTGATGTTGTAGATTTGCAGGTATTGGGTATTTAGATTACATTTTTATTTAATTTTGTTATTTTATTACATTCTTACAAGTAGCCTAAACTGTTTTGAAGTTAGAGTCATTTCTTAATCCCAGGAAGTAGATGCCAGTAGAACAAAAAGTTATTCAGGTAGGATTCATTTAATTGTACAGTATTTTGAAGTAAAGGAGGGTCCACCTGCCATAAATGTACTTGTGCTGGTGACAGGCATCATTTTAAGCCTTGTCTTCCATATACTTGTATATTACTAAACATAGGTCGGTTGGCTTTGTTCGCTATTGGTTGGGTTCTATGAAAATGGGAGTTTGAATCAAATGTAGCTTTATGTAGTACGCTATTGAAACATAAACCATCACTTTTCATTTACTGATATCCATATCATCATTCTTTTTTTCTGGTTTATCTGGCTCCATTCCACCAACATGTGGTGCTCTGCAGACTTTGTATGTACCATAGGGTGAGAAGTGCTCGTAAGTGTGATTGTTATGTTGGAGTGGCTTTGGATGTGTGTGTCCGTGAACCAAGAGTAATCGTCCCGCACAAGCTAGCATTCTAGCATTCTATATAGTATGCGACACTGGTTCAACCACAGCACTCTTATGTCCGCCAAAGGAGTACTTGGTCAGAAGAACGCTTCCAAAGTTTATCACCCTGGCAGGGCGTGAACCCTTGTTCTTCAGTGTACGAAAACGCACACTTTACTACTGTACCACAGAGGCTCTGCCTACGTTGTGTCTCTGTATGCCTCTCCTTTATTTATTGTAAGCTGACCTCATCGTTTTTTTGGGGAAAAAACTGTCAGGATGTTGAGGATGAAGATGATGTTAGGCTGTTGAATGTTTGTGTGATATTATGCAAACCTGACAGCAGTGTCATGTTCAACCCCGTTTCTCCTACTGTGTGCGTAAACCTCTTGTGCTTGTTTGTCATGAATTATGAAATTGAATTTCTCTGGGGATAGGGGGCGACTAAAAGGGGTGGTGGGTTAGTGCCCCACCCCGTAAAAAGAACTAAACAAGCAAATAAAGCGCCTCAGACCAGGACGAACCATACGTTGACGACTACGGAACTGACAAAGAAGAGGTATATGAGGGAGGGGGGAGTGAGCTGGAGGGAGGATAGGCAAATGGTGGGTGACAGAGCGACTTGGAGGCGTTTTGTCTGCGGCCACCCTTTGTGGGTTTAAGGCGTCTGGCTATAGATAGATAGAATTCCTGAAACTGATTGCATCCTTTTTTCTGCTTCCTTCTGTCTTCTCAACTGTCTGCCTGTATACCTCCCATTCTTTATTTGTTGTCTACCTCGCCCGATCTGTAGGTGGGAAAATAGGTCAGGATGATATGATGATGATGATGATGATGATGATGATTGGTATTAAATGAACTCCAGGGTAATATTATCCAGACCTGAAAGCAGTTCCCCATTCCACCCTTTTTTGCCCACATAATCTGTTTACCTCTCTTTCTTATTTGGTGTGAGTTATAAAAATAAATACTGTATGAATGAACTGTAATATTATGCTAAACTGTCTGCATTCTCTGTTCTCTGTATTACGCAACTTCTTTCTGTCATTTACCTCACCTCCAACCTTAGGTGGGAAAATAGGTCATAGTGATTCTTCATTTCGTTTCATTTAGTTTTTGAAGGCTCCAACATGCTTGCATGCGTCAGCCTTAGTCACCTAATGGTGGCTCTCCATGCTGCCCGATCTTTGGCAGCCTCCCTGCTCAATCCCTTAACCCTTAAGTCACACTTAATGACCTTGTCCCATGTCTTTCTCGGTCTACCCCTCCCCCAATATTAACACTTCTCACCCTCTGTACCCAGTTATCATCCCCCAGCCTCTCCACATGTCCAAACCACCTCAGCCTACCTCTCCTCATCACAACACCAATACACTCCAGTCCCATCTTACCTCTCAACTCTTCCATCGTAAACCCAGCGCCCCCAGGCCTCACACGCAGGGACACACTGCACATCCACCTAATCATTGTCATTTCTGTACGTTTAAACCTGTGAATATCCTCTTCCTTTACTGCCTAGGTCTAATGAATAATAATTTAGTACTGTAAATAAATTTCAGTTTAACATTATCCTAATATGACTGCACTTTTGTATTTTGCTTCATTTAGTCTACTGTTGGTGTATATACCTCTTCTGAATGTTGTGATACTGTACATTTACCTGGTTACTCTTTCCTTAACCATCTCAGTCCAGTGACATACTCGTTGCTAGATATTGGTTACCACCAGACAGCTTTATTCAATTTAGAGAAGCCCTTCAGGCTGAAAAGTTAAATGTCTGGACAGAGTAGTCAAGCCCTGGTTCCTTACACTTTCGATGGGCCAGTGAAAGATGATGGTTTAGTGGATAGAAAGCCCTATTTAGGGCAGTGGCCATGCTTAGCATTGATCAGCAACTGATTGGCTTGGGTTTTTCCAGTCATGTAATGCCACCAAGAAGTTTAAGCGAATCATCTACCCTTAAATATTTTGAACTACAATAGCCCAGCCTGGGACCCTTACACAGCAGAGGGTATAAAATGGAATTGGCTGTTGCTGTGTCACCATGATAGAAAGATAGATAGATTATACATTGTAATTTTCATTTTGTAATACTGTACAGTAAACTTTCAGTTATCAATTGTACAGTAATTCAGCCAAGCCCTATGCTGAATAACGTGAACACTGGATATTGCTTATCCAGCGCAACATTTGGCTTTTAGCCGGATGTTGTGATTCTATCTGTCTCAACCCTCTGTCCTTAAAACTTTACCATGAGTAAAAGATGAAAACTAAGCATATAGAAACTGTACAGTAATGATACAGTACAGTAATACAATACTGTACTGTTCATAGTGTACTTACCAAGTTTTGGCATCGATGGAGGTTAGAGTTCCACACTGTGCAATACAATACTGTACTGTACAGCACACATAATCCCATGTGGTCTAGTGGCAATCACACCACTGCCATGCTATTGTCGAAACCACTTCAGGCAGACCTGGTCGAGCTTACAAAAGTGTGGCTTGTCCATTATCTTGCATTCGTGCCATTGCACAGTTGCACCCTGTTAACGCTGAAAGAACATCTTGATGTGTTTGTTCTTCCGCAAATCCTGCATTGTGGTCTGGGGCATGTTGTAGTGCTACATTAGCCTTGCTCATCATCATCTCCATGGAGGAAGCATATGACACCTCTTAGCAGGTGGTGGAGGCACCATGGAGACAAAGACCAGGACAAAAACACAAGGCCTGCAGGACCTGCTCCAACCAGGGCACCATCACAAATGCCACAAACTCAGTCATCGCACACAACTAGTAACGAGCACTTTCAGGCCACAGGTGAGGCACGTCAGAAGGAGAAACAGCACAGGGGGGTAGGAGCAACAGCACTGGGGGTTAGCACTCACACTTATACATAGTGCAGTACTGTACACAGAATAATTTTACAGTAATGATATAGCACTAGGACATAATCACTGACAGCCATTTGCATTCCAGTACAATACAGTATTGTACATACACTACAATTGTAGGATGCCACAGAGTTAACAACAGCACCAGGGTTTTGCAGCCACATGGTCAGAAGAGTGGAGTGCACAGGTACGTCTTCACTGGATGACATTCACGGGCAAGAATAAGAGCGCGGAGGTATTCTCAGTGCACTGAGTGAGGCACACCAGTGGTGGATTCTGATTGGCTGGCACATAGTGGGTGTTTTCACTGGGTCTCAAGTTTCGGGATTTCCCCTGGCTCCGGTTGGCTACTATAATGAGCCGGTTAAGACTCCTCAATGCCGGATATTGTATTGGACTGCCAGTTACGTCCCATTTCGGTGCCAAATGTTGCATAATTCAGCTGGATATTGCTTCAATAGAGCCAAGATAGCTGTGACAGATGTGTTGGGTTAGATACTGTATTGGAACGATGAATAACTGAGAGTTTACTATACTACAGTACTTTCTTTACTAAGTACTGTGTGTTTTTCCATTCATCTCATTCACATCATGGAGAAAATATTTTCATAAGTCTGGGATGTGTTTCAGAATACAATATTACTGTTTTTTTTATTTTTTTTTTATTTTTTAATACAGTCCCATTCATCATGCAGTATGCAACCCTATATTGCTCCATCAAAAGCAGAGGCCCAAGGCTAGGTTTTACAGTTCAAACATATAATGCAAGACCAGTTCTCACCTCTTAGTGACATATATGAACAATAAACCTCAACTACACTTTGGAATTAGACCCTTAGGGGTCAAATTGTGTTAGGTTCATAGCTCAGTACACCAGCAAATATCTAAAAAATTGTATGAGGGCAGCAGGGCTCATGCATTGCAGCAGTACACAGCATAAAGACATACTTTTTTTCTTTTTATTCATCACTTTTTGCTTTGTATTCATCAGAGAAATGTCCCACTAAAGGGAAAGTACTGAAGTGTGACAGAGAATATAAAAATGCTGACTTATAATGAGATTGTACCGCACTGTGTATGTCCTCAGTGTTGAAGTTGCAAATTGGTGACTGGAGGGTGTTATTAGGATGATGGAGTCATACTTAAATGGTGTTTTATTATTATGTACTGTACTGTACTTATAGCTATCTATCTATCTGTATTATAATGATCCGATTTCTGAATGTGTGTTGGTTTTCTATTTGTGACTACAGCAAAAACGGCACATTGTAGTGCAATTTTTGTTAGAGCAAGGTACCGCTAAAATGTTCTAACTTGAAGAATAAAAATTTCCAGTCAAATCAGACTTCCAGTTCCCAAGTTATGGTTCATTTCTTTTACTTGGCAACCTTTAGGCAGACCACTTTCTTTGTGAGCATTGAAGCTACCATAACACAGCCAGAAGTACAGAACGTAGTGCAATTTTTATTATTGGAAGTTTTTTTTTTCTTTTTTTTGTATTAAAGAAAAAACAAACCAAAGGCCAGGAGCCCACAAACTGTTCCTTCTTTAAAAAATAAATAAATAAATAAAAAATACAATACGAAAGAGAGCCAAATTCAAGATCTGTTCATTAAAATGCTCAAAGTTGAACAATAAAACAATTTCCAGTTCAAACGGGCCACCGGTTCTCAAGTTATGACCCATTTCTTGCCTTTTGACATCGAGCAGAAAGGCCACCGAAAGCTGCTTTTAAGCGAGTAGTTATTAAATACAGTATGACCGTAATTATGTGTTTTACAATTTTTATACAGTACAGTATTACTATTTTCCATTTTTTTTTTTTTTTAAGTTTTATTTGTGTTACAGTACTTATTATCTTCTTGTGATGCCAGTTTCCTTTCCTCCATAAAATATGATTATAACATGAGTATAATGTGCCTTATTTTATTGATTGTGTGTGTGTATTACAGTTACCACAATACCCTTACTAACAAATTTGTAACAGATATGTTTGTATAAACTGTTATCAGGAAACAGTAAGTTGAATATTTTAAGCATTCACATTTAGCTACAGTTTTTTTTTTCGGAGGGAAAAAAGTGCGCTTCTCAAAGGACAGAATCATAGTAAATGTAGCATTCAGTACAACCATAGAACTGTGTGAGCTGTGACATGTTGCTTTTTTCTTGCTGGAGTGGTTGGTCATGTGATCTCTTAATTTTGTCATCCTGCAACTGTTGTAGTTCAAGACCTCACTTCCTCGTGCCTCTCTCATCAGTATGCCTGAAGCATGTGATCTTCATGATCCTTGTAAGTGACTTGATGAATTCTGAAAACTAAATATCCAGCCCAGATTTATCAATGCCAAACTCATTGTACAGGTGTGAAGACTTAGTGTACTGTGCTGTATTGTGTGTATGAGAATGGAGCAGAGTTGGTGATGCCGTTTCCTATCCCCAGGATTGCAGCAGCAGTGATGTGGTGCAACTTTTCCCAGTGGTTTTGGAATCCACGTGTGTGGCTGCCCCCAAACTACGAGTGGTCAGACCTGGTACCCAACGAGAAGGTTCAGTATGCTGTGTGGAGTGATGTCTGGACCTATCCCATCCTCATGGCACTGGTTGCCATCCCCCTACGTTTCCTGGTGCTAAATAAGTTAGTGTACAACCGTATTGCCCTGGCGGTGGGTCTCAGGGACGTCAAGGTTCGTCCAGCCGTTCCCAATGAGACCCTAGAGCAGCTGTTCTCTCGCTTCAGAGCCAAGCCCTCAGAACACGAGGTGAGCGCATGTGCCACAACTCTGGGGTGGACAGAGCGCAAGGTTGAGCGATGGGTTCGACAGAGAACAGCCATGACTAGAATCAACAAATTCACCAAGTTCATGGAATGTGCTTGGCAGTGCACTTACTACACTCTTATTTTCCTCTATGGCCTGTATGTCATGTCGGGGAAGTCTTGGCTCTGGGACATCAAGAACTGCTGGTATGACTATCCGGAGCACAGCGTGGACCCAGATGTGTGGTGGTACTACATGATCTCGCTCTCTTTCTACTGGTCCATGACCCTTACCCACTTCTTTGAAGTGAAGCGCAAGGACTTCTGGCAGATGTTCTTCCACCACTTGGTCACCATTGCCCTCATCACCTTCTCCTGGATATGTAATCTCACCAGGATTGGGACCTTGGTCTTGATTGTCCATGACTGTGCTGACATACCACTTCAGCTTTCCAAAATGAGCATCTACTCCGGGCACAAGGCATTTTGCGATGCTGTCTTTGCCATTTTTGCCGTTCTGTGGATAATCACCAGAGTTGGAATATACCCTACATGGATTGTTTACAGCACGGCCATAGAGGCCCCCACCATAGTGCCAATGTTCCCGGCCTACTATATCTTTAATGGACTGCTGTGCTGCCTCCTGGTGCTACACATTTACTGGACCTACCTCATCCTGCGAATAGTAGCCACTACCATCACTAAGGGCAATGTAGAGGACAACCGCTCATCTTCGGATCCCTCAGACTGCTCCTTAGATATGGATGACAAGAAGGAACAATGAGTGAGCTATTAGAGGAAGAAAAATAGTGAGCAAGTTAAGACATACATACTGTATGTCATTGATCAGGATGATAAAATGGAACAACAAGCAAGTTATTAGAGAAAGAAAAGGAACAGTAGGCAAGTTTAAGATACACATGACATAAATCAGGATGATTAAAAGGAACAGTGAGCAAGAGAGAGAGGAAAAAAAAAAAGGAACAGCGAATAAGTTGGAACATAAACATGTCATAGATCTAGTTTGACAAAAAGGAAAAGTGAACTAGTAATAGTAGGATAAGAAGGAATAGGCAGCAAGTTAAGTCTTAAATCTCATAGATATGAGGGACAAAAAAGAGCCACTGAATATGTTCACCCATACATCTAAAAGATCTAGATATTAAAAAAGGATCAGTGACTATGTTATGTCATACAGGTAGCCCTCATCATAAAAAGTCTCATATCAGCAACCATTTTTGCTTCAGTATTAACTGTTCATTAAACCAGAGAAACTTTGCTTAATAATGTTCCATTTCCTCCTATGAAGTTGGGTTTCCTAATGTCAGAACCAGTTATATGGAAAAATTTCCAGTATTTTGGAACAGCACTTTTTTTTTTTTCCCCTATTAATCCTTCAGTAAATAAAAATGAAAGTGCCTGCAAAATTTACATTGCTCCAAGTGAAGTTAGATCCTTAGTTTTCCCCAGTTAACAGTACCAGTTGTATTTGAAAATTTGTAATATCTTGGAACAAGCAGCATATAACAAGGACCTCCTCATAGTACATTGCAGTACTGATAAACTGCATACCGTATTGAATTTCCATTGCTGTCTGTCGAGTTGATTTGCTAGTACAGTATTCTCACAGTTTATGATAACAGTTGAATGTAAAAGTTCAGAATATTTATAACTCACCTCTTAAGTATAATGAGGATGCCTGTATATCTCAGATTTCAGGGGTTGTACGATATTGATCTCTTCAATCCAGCGACATGTTTTATTGATTTATTCTTGGTACTTCCAGATGATTTTATTAAGCTTTGGAGAGACCTCTTGTTGTCAAAGGGTAAAGGAAAGCTATAGCTAACCTCTCCATCTCAAAATGTCTCTCCACTTAAATTAAGTTGTCTGGAGATAAAATTAAAAATATCATTGGATTGAAGGAATTAATTATGAATGATCTACCACTAGAACCTGGGGATGTGTTTCATATTTTATTCTTACCATCTCTGAATGATTTTAGTAAGCTTATGAGAGACTGTTCAAACTGGTAGGGTTAAATTTTGCTTTAACCCTTCATTACAATACAACAGGCCTTTCCAAAAGTGAATAAAATCATCTGATAACAGCAAGAATAAATTGTTTAGGATATCATACATATGCAAGGGATTAGCTGTTCACCCCTTCACTTCAGTGATGTATTTTTGAATGTATTCTTGCTGCCTTTGGATGATTTTCTTCAGAGAGGATAGATTTTGAGCTGGAGAGGTTAGATGCAGCCATCTTTAATCCATTCAGTATGAGTATGCTGAATAATGTTGTCTAAAGACAGCAGGAATAAAATTAAAAAAAATATATATATATATATATATATACACCATCAGGTTCAGGGGTACTCAGCAAGAAGGCAAAAGAAGACATGTAAATATCATTGTACTCCATGCATATGCAAAGAGGTCAACTCATGGAGAAGGTATGAATGTGTGTGTGTGTGTTTGTGTGTGTGTTTTGATATTTGAGTCTATGTGGTTTTTTTGTCTGTGTATAGATAATTCAGTGTTACTCTATAGTTTTACCCTGTGTGGAGTTGTTTATTCAACTCACGACCTTTGTACTGTTCTTGAAGAATTGACACAAAGTTTCAATGTTGGCGTGAGGAGTAAACATTTTCAGTCTTGTGTGGCAATGATTTTAATGAACTAATGCATTTTTGAAGACATGCAGTACATGACCAATCCTACAGTATCCGGCGAATTCTTATATATTGCTCTCATCAGAGTGTCCTGTATTTTGTACAAGATAAGGCTGAATTTTTAAGTGGCATAGGAGGCTTTGTAGCACCACGTGCTAAGTTATTTATTTTGCATATTCCACACTAATATTCATGTATGTTATTTATATCTTTTGTTGTTTTTGCATCCTTTAACATGAAAAAAGACTGTAGTGTAATATGTAAAATATATCACTTGAAGAGCTTTTACAAACTCTCCAAAGCCACTTTGAATAATTAGGTGGTAATACAAGTCTAGGTTAAACATAATGAGTATGTGATTTGGAGGAAGTATATCTCAACAACTCATTGAGTCCAGAAATATTTCTTAATTTGTTCTTTCCAATTCTTGACACCTTTATTTTTCTTAGGATAGGCACATAGGGGAGAAAGTTTTTGAAAAGGATCAGATAGTATTCATGGCATTTTGGTTTTGGGAAAAGCATACAACAGGGTGAATAGAGTGGGATTATGGAAGGTTTTGCATATGTATGATGTGAATGGAAGGCTGTCAAATGCTGTTAAGAGCTTTTGTGGTAGTGGTGAAGCCTGCATAAGCGTAAGTGGGCATATAGGTGTTGGTGTGAGACAAGATTGTGTGATTTCCCCATGACTGTTCAGTACATACTGGGTATATATGGATGGGGTTATGAGGGAGGTAAAAGAGTTATGAAGAAAGGGATGAGGATGATAGTGAATGGTGAAAGTTGGAGTATCTCAAGTCTAATGTATGCAGATGATACCATCGTGCCAGCTCATAGTGATCGAGAGCTTGGCAAATTAGTGCAGTGTTTTTGGGCTTGTGGGTGTCTGTGAGCATTGTGCCCAGGAAGCCTTTTTGAAGGGGTTTTTGAAGACTGAATCCTCACGGTAGATGTAGTTTTCAGTAGCCCCATCGCATTAAGGTCTGCCTAGGTGAATCAGTTTATCTGAGTAGCAAAAATGAAAGAAAAGAAGATTTTATCGTATGGAAGGGGTTAGTTGTTATGATGCAGTACAGCGAAGTCACTTAATTTCTTTCTTTATTGGCTAGTAGTCATGATCATCATCATCATCATCATCTTCATTTTCTTAACCTAGTTTCCCACTATTATAAAAGTCAGCATCAGAGTAAATGAGTTTAGGAATACTGAGAAGTTGAAATTTCACCCCATCATTAGATGAGAAGAAGTTCTGTATTACAGGAATATTGGGAAGTCAAGATGAAGCTTTGTTACTGTATAGCCACTAAGGAACTGGGGGGCAGAAAGAGATGTGAGTGTTTGCAGTGCAAAGGCTGTAGTGTGTTATATGTTTTTTATCAACATTAGTATTATTATTCACTACCATAAACTTTTTAATTTTATCTAAAAATGTTTTAGAAGGCATTATACTATGATGGAATGGTGATAATTAACACGTTAGTTTTTGTAATGGATTAGGATAAACTCAGACCTGGTGATTATGATAGACTGAGACAATTTCTATAGAAAAAACATAAGCCTTTTGATATTATCCGTTCTTAAAACTACTGTACTGTTTATTCGCATAGACTACAATGTTTTGTATGCCTCCCCTAATTGCAGGAAAGTTCCTACTATTGTATTGCTCTAGAGACCATTTATTAGGCGTCAGTTGGCTACCCTTGCAGAAATATTGCAGATGAATTAACCCAATGCCTTTGGCATGCAAATCAGAGGGGATGTTTTAGTGTGGGAGGTCTGTGAAAAATTAATGTTTTTCATTTTAATATTTTCACTGAAATACATACTGTATGATAAAATTAATTTAGAGCCATACACAACTAAATGAAATCTTTCTACTTACAAGTGAAATAAACTGGATGACTATAGGTTCCTCCATTAACATATTATAAGTTTAGTATGCCTTATTTTTTGGCCATTGGAGCATGTTTTGGCTAAGTAACACCCAAGTGGGCTGGAAATTTTCACCACCAACCACAGTTCAAGACAGAGGTTGTGTTGTCACATGTTGCAACTCGTCAAGTTTAAAAACGTACAGTACCATACTGCTTAGCCTACCATAAAGAAGTACTGTACAGAATTTTTGAAAAATTAGAGGAGGGTCTAGAAGGCACACTGCAGGCTAGCTGAAATGTTTTCTGAATATCATGTCATGACTTAGAAAGCCAACATTGGATAGAGAACTGGGATGTTTTGACACCACAGATGTATGTGGTATGCAGGGTTAACCACATACCCAGCAACAGTAATTGTCCTCTTGGTATAGTGTCTTTCAGTGTGATGGTATTTAATGGTGATATCATAAGTGCAGTTAATTAAAACCATTACAGAAAGACCATCCCAAGTAAGATGCAGTGTGAGTTTGGAATAACATTATTTTATCTGGTTAAAGTTGTCTTGTCTTTTTAAGTATGAATACAGTTCAGAAAGTTACCCTTGATTGTCTGAGTTTTTGTTTTGTCCTGTTAGAGTTGACTTTTTTTTTTTTTCTTTTTTTTTAAGCATGTGTACAGGTCAAAAACAGTTACAGTTGATTGTCAGAACTTTTGTTTTGTCCAATTAGAGTTGACTTTTTTATTTTTTTCAAGCATGTGTATAGTTCAGAAACAGTTATAATTGAATGTCAAAGCTTATCTTGTGCTGCATTTTTTTTTGTGTAAATGTATTACGAAAGTGGCTGATATATTGCCAAGATAGCATTATATTGATCTGGAATATGAAAACATGGTTCTAAGTTTACTTATTGGAATAATGGTTTTCTACAGCTGTGAAGCACCTGAATGGCATGTACAGTTGAGCCTTGTACTGAACTGTAAAAAGCTTGACGTGTTGTCAGGAAGTGAGATACCAAAGTTCATATTCTTGTCAGTTAAGGAGATCTGCTAGCACATCTTCCTTAGTGGCCTATTTTTATTATTATTATTATTATTAATTTTATTATTATTATTGTTGTTGTTATTATTAATGATTTTTTAAAATTTGTGTCATACATTAATGTACAGGTACACTTTCATGTTATACCAAAATGATATACAGTACTGTGAAAAAATTCAAGATTATAGTAAGATTTAGTATGCAGTATAAAGGTGCTGGAGAGAGATAGCTTCACATGCTGACACATGTAGTATCTGTGCAGTTCTGCTGGCTATATTACAAACATCTTTCAAGTTCCTCCCTGTCCCTCCAAAGGAGGATCGTGGACTGCAGGAGAAGGGCAACCTCAGCCTGCAGTCCACCAGATTCATGTCCAGATGAGCTTGGCATCTAAACAATACAACACCATTGCAAAGTAAATAATTTAGAAAGAGATATAAGAAAGTCCTTGTAAGCTGACAGTGATACTGACCTAATTGGCTTAAGTTTGAGATCATTTTATTGACAAAGATATTTATCTGTGTAAGTGTTATACTTGGGGAATGACCTTGTTGTGAATGGTGCTTTTTGTGTTTGTGAAATGTATAGTACAGTACTTGTTTTCAAATCATGGTGTAACAGTTGGTGGATGTTCTGTATATGAAATGAACAGATCTTGAATTTGGCTTCCTGTTATCTTGTTTTTGATTTTTTTCTTGAAGAGAACAATCTTGCCAGCTCATGGATTTTGGCTCCTTTCTTGCATTAAAAAAAAAAAAAAAATGTACGCTCTCACTTTACTGTACTCTGCTAGACCAGATATCGATTTAACAAACACTTTGAGGACCCCCATTTGCATTTAATGTATACCATTCATTTCATGGGGCTTATGACGCAGACCTCAGATCACTTCCCATGCATGGGGTGACTGAACACAGTTACCAAGACTGGTGGTGATTTTTCTCACACGCTTGGGCTAGTCATGAAGAACTGCTATGAGGAGGGTGTGAAATTATGGGCCAAGTTAGTGCAAAATGGGTATAGTTTTCATATTTACTCCTAGAATGTGCTATTTTACTCATTTATTTTCCATCATGTGCATGAAATCCAACTTCAGATGGTGACCATCAGTCTGACCAGATTATCGGCTTTATTGGATCGGGCTTCCTCTCAGTTGATCCGGTATAGAGAGGGTCTACTATATATATATATATATATATATATATATATATATATATATATATATGTACAGTATGTCTATCATATTCACAGTATATAATCAGATAAGACTAGGAAATAAAAAAATGTTCAACATGGAGCATTTAACAATAGATTTGTTTAAATTGCTGTAGTGTCAGATTTAGCATTGTTAATTTTAGAATCTCATCTTGAAATCTCGTTACTTAGTGTTATTAAGTTTATTATATCGCATTTTATGAGTACAGTATGCAGTTTTGATGAATTTTATGAGTTCAGTCAGTCCTCACTTGAAGTCTTATAGATCATATTCTACGAGACATTGAAGATTTCTTAACACCCCATATTTAGCTATTTATTTGCACATTACACCTAGATATCCTCATGTATATTATTAATGATAGGTGTGAACGTTGAGGGAAGAGTTGCGAGAGGTAGACCAAAAATGACTTGGTATGATGTCATAGAGTGTGACCTCAGGGATAAGAGACTGAATAGAGAGGCAGCTAGAGATCCAGCAGCATGGAGAGCTGCCAGTAGGTGACCAAGTCTGACAAATGCAAGCCTGTAGGAACCTTTGTAAATTAATCAATGAAGGAAACTGCGTTGATATTAAAGTGATGTACAGTATATAGCGTACAAGTGAATGTTAACGTGCAGTATGTAATCTAAGTGTCTAAGGAAGAAATGCTATGAAACCTCCTTTTCATTTTGAATACGAACTTTTGATGTATGTTGCTAACTGTTGTTGTAAGCCCTTCAGCCCGAGAACATTGTTAATTTAATTCTTGGTATCTCTAGATGATTTAATTAGGCTTTTGAGAGGCTTGAGGAGGTAGCTGTTGCCTTCAGTAACCTCTCCAGTACAAGAGATCTTTCCTAAGCTGAATGAAATCACATGGAAGAAGCAAGAATAAAATTTGTTATGTATCAGTTGAGGGAAGTAGTTAACCCCTTTATTACCATGGACACAGTCATGTGTTGTATTCAGGCTAAATTCAGACTGTTTTGTGGGAGCATTGAAAAATTTGATCATCGCAAAGCATGATTAAGACAGTTTTCAATTTTTTTATGGCTAATATTTTCCTCTGCAGAAAAAATTCAGCTTTTGGTGACCTGAATAGAAATAAATAAATGCATCCATAGAATACAAAAGGATTAAGAGAAATCCAGCTGAAACTAAAGGAAAAAACTTTGTTACATCCATGTGGCCTCAGTTTGTGTGTGTGTGTGTGTGTGTTTGTAACATTTTTTTGTTTTAGTTCTACTTTTGTTTATTTTATATGTGAAGCATTTTGTGTTATAAATATGTGAGTATGCATGCATATGAGCGAATGAGTGTATGTTTATGAGAGGGGGGGGGGGTTGTTCAGTGTTGCAGAATTCTTGTTGGCATTTCCCTCTAGGTTGTCTGCAGTTGTAATTTTTATCATGAATTAGGTCATAATTGGTTATCTTGTTGCATTGTTTTGTGATCCTGTTTCATCAGAATCATCATGTTTCGGTTTTCCATCATATTAAGTAGGTTGAAATATTCCATCATCTGGAAACCTTATAAAGACATTACTGTATTTTTAGCAAGTAGCAGCATGGTTGAGAGAGGTCTCGGGTCAGAGGAGATCATGTGCTGTGCCATGACAGTTTGATACAAAGAAGCAGCAGGAGGTTTATCTGTCACACAAACACTTCCAGGAATGTTGGGTTGTCTCCTATGGCTTACCCCTTGAAGTTCAGATGACGTCTTTCATACATTCATACAGTAAGTCCTCATTTTTCGCTGCTCTGATGTTCCGCCAAAACCACGCGAAACATGAAACGTCGAAGTGTGAAGTTAAGAATCAGTGGGAGAAATAGAGTGGCATTCCAGTGGGACAGGTACCTTCCCTATCACAAAGTACTATAATACCAAACAGGCCCTACCCAAAATTAATTGAGGAGTGTTTACTAATTGCTTATACAGCATAGCACAATAAACATGTACCTGAAAAGACATTGAAAGTGTTATAAAGACCTTTGAAAGGCCAAACCCTCGAATGCAGCCCACAGTTTGTTTTGATCACGTGATTCACTGTACTGCTTTTCCACAGGACTGAGTTTGTAAGTGAAATACAGTATTTACATTACTGTTCTGGTACGTTTATGTGCAAGTTAACGTACAGTGCTTCCTCCAATTTTGCGAGAATATGGTCGACAAAAAACCTCGCAAAACCGAAATTCGCAAAGTTGAAACAATTAAATATATGCAATAAAGGTAAATTGATCGACATCACCCCAAGGTAAGCACTTTTCCCCCACTCTTTCTCTCGACTCTACCTCTTAATTTTATGATGATAAATGAAACAAACATGGACTGATGTATTGTACAGTAATATTATTATGAAAACATCATAGGTAAGAAACATAAAAAAGAAAAAAATGCATATTTACACTGATGTGAAGACTGGCGTGGTGTACGGGACTGGTGGCGGGGCAAGGCTTGGGTGCGACTACTGTAGTGTAAACAAACATGGCAGGGCGGCAGAACACCGAACTAGGAGGCACAGTACGCCCAGCGAACCATGACGTCACTACTCCGCGTGGTAAAGTAGTGCGGGAAGACGACTTTCCCACCACTCGACCTTGCAAAGTGTGTGATCGCTCGCAAAGTTCATAAATGTTAAAAAAATAAATGACTTGGAACTACCTCGGAAAATTGGTGATTCGCAAAGTTAAAGTTCGCAAAGTTGAAGGATGTACTGTACTATTAAATAACGTTAAAGCAAGATATGAAGCCTTATAACCAGTTTACCTGATAGGCATCGAAATATTGCCTTTTTTATTTGTTCTTTTAAGATTTGCTGTACTGCTTTTCCACAGGACTGAATTTGTAAGTGAAATATTTACATTACTGTTCTGGTAAGTTTATGTGCAAGTTAAAATACTATTAAATAATGTTAAAGCAAGGAATAAAGCCTTATAACCAGCTTACCTGATAGGTGTCAGAATATTGCCTTTTTTATTTGTTCTTTTAAGATTTGCTGTACTGCTGTTCCACAGGACTGAATTTGTAAGTGAAATATTTACATTACTTTCTGGTAAGTTTATGTGCTGGTTAAAATACCATTAAATAACGTTAAAGCAAGAAATAAAGCCTTATAACCAGTTTACCTGATAGGCGTTGGAATGTTGCCTTGTTTATTTGTTCATTAGTAGCCACAGATCAGCTGACTGACCAAAACATTCAAGATGGCAGAGGCTGCCTAGTCATGCACTGATTGAAGAAATTTATTTGATAAAGTTTGTTTGTTCAAGTGTCGACAAAACTCCCATTTAACACATTAACAACCATTCTTATATATGTGATGATGATGATGGGAGGCATAATACTTCATCTTGCTTAGAGACAGATGCTTTGTCAGTAACATGTTCATGGTGGTTTTATGAACAAAACTATAACCTAGTCACTATACCCAAAGAATCTTTAATGTTTCACTACTTAACACAATGAATTTGGTGAAGTTCAGCTCCCCCATAGGAGAGAGAAAAGTTCACAGTTGGAGCAGTTGTAGTACGGAGTTGGAGTGGTCGCCATATTCTTTATTTACAAACATTGGAGCTCGCCGACCGATGGTATGCGTCGTCTGCTGAGTGTTGGCTCCGGCTGGGAGCGTCAAAATTCAAGGAAAATGACGAAGTTTGAGACAAATCGGAAACGTATTTCTTGCACGTAAAATGAGGTGTCGAAGTAAAATGCGTCAAAAAATGAGGACTTACCTATGTTCTTGCTATACAGTTGCCACCAGACAATTTTTTTCCCGCAGGAAAGGTCTGTAGTAATAAAGGTGATATCTGGCAATACGAAATCCCTTCATTTGGAAGAGTCAATCCAACTCTTCATAAAATCATCAGGAGACAACAAGAATAACATGCTTTTAAAAAGACATCCCCAGGCTTAGTAGGTTAAATGATCTGGACACTTATAGCCTCACCTCATGCCCCTACACCCCCTCAGAAGCAGTAAATGAATTGGCTATGTTTTAGATCTAAAGTGGGACAAAGTTAATGGTGATGATTCAAATATTGCTAAAGTCATAAACTACCTTCAGACCTATTACATAGTTATATATTGTATTTGTGTAGACTACTGAGGATTTTATCAAGCTTTTTCATTATGTGTTAGGACAGTGATGGTAATGATCATGATGATAGTAATGGTGATGGACAGGCGTAAAATTCCAAGGTAAATACTGTATAACCGTCAGGAGCTGTTAAGAATTCATTTGTTGTCGTAGGGAAGAGTTAAACAGTTGCGAATAGTTGGGAAGCTTCTTTTTCTTTTATTCTTCCGACTCCACTGCAGTATTTTTTGTTTGTTTGTTTGTTTTTTGTCGCTGAATTATTTATTAATGTTTATTGCCAGTTTCTTCATGTATTTGTAAGCGTCTCTAAACCCCTTCAATCTGGTGATGTATTTTCATATTTTATTCTTGCTACCACCAGATGATTTTATTCAACAGACCTCTTGTAGTGAATGAGTTGAGGAAGGATATATTTAACTCCACCAGTTCAATAAGTCTATCCAAAACAGATTAAAATCTGGTGGTATTACTTTAATAACAGAATATAAAGTACATCACTAGAGCACAAATGGCTTTCTCATATGTTCTTGCTGTCTCCAGTGATTTCATTCATCGTATGAAAGAGCAAATTGGATATTGAATGGCCAGGAAACCATTTACTACACTGGTTGGTAACCATATAACCAAGCAATGGCACCTGGTGGTTTAGTGAGTGATTAAGGCTCTCCAACCAGATTGAGCCTGTGTCTGTTTATATCTAAAGGGTGGTTGGGGTTTATTGCTCATGTAATGCCACTCAGGGATGAGTGAGGCTGTTCACTCTCATCTTAAACGTCAGAGCCAACTTGCCTAGTCCTGGGCTCCTGTTCTCCTCGTGGGGCAACACAGCTTTAGATGAGATGATGATGAATGAATGAATGGATGGATGGATGGATGGGTAAAAAGATAGACATCTTGTACTGAAGGAGGTAATGAAAGCCATTTCTTAACCCTCCAGTTCAGAAAGATCTCTCCTGTGCTGAATTAAGTCAGCTGGAGATTGCAAGAGTGAAGTAAAAGTTCCTGGGTTGAAAGGGTTGATTTTCATACTTATGAAGCTTTTACTTATCATGAAAGGTACCTGATGATTTGGTGGATAGACAGCTCCAGTTAAAGTGACAGCCTCTACATAATCTTGATCCCTAAAAGGCGACTGGAAGTTTTACGATCATGCAGTGTCACAAGGGTATTCGGCTGGTCATTTACCCTTCATTGTACTGAACTGTGTAAGCCTTGCCTCAAGCCTCTGCATCTGAAAGTGGGTAAAGTGGGGTTGGCTGGGCGGGGGGACTGTTTTAATTGATCACAGAGAGCCCAGCCATGGCTCATACTATTATATTGACAGCATAAGTGAAACTTGGTATTATATTCATTTTGAAAAATAACACATTTTTGTCTCAGTCCCTCCGCTAGATGATGTTTTTATATTTCCTTCTTGCCACCCTCAGACAGTTTTGTTCAGTTTAAGAGACAGTATTAGAGCTAGAGAGATCAAATATTTGCCTTTATTTGAGAGGGATACCTTCATGTGGTGGCATTAACTGGGCTGCATTGCACATTTATACAAATGTTCCCTAGCTCCCTCCCTATCCCTCAAAAGGAGGAGAATGGATTGCAGTAGGGCAATTTTATCCTGCAGTCCACCAGGTCCACACTTAAAAGAGCCTAGGGCCACAACAACAGCAACAACACAGTCAATTCTCTTCACTACTAGGAGACAGTGGACTCTGCTACACTGAATAAAGTCATCTGGAGATAAGAAGAATATAAAAACATCATCATAATACCAAAGAGAGGTTTAAATTTCAAACAGAACTATCCAATTCTTGTGTACCTTTTTGTTTTTTAAATTTAAATTTAAGAAACCTAAAATGCTCTTTAGATCTTCCAATTTTCTAATGGTTTGTTTTTAATTGTTCTGTAGTGTTTAAGTTTGTTTTGTGTTGTTTTGATATATTTTTTTCAACTCATAAGTATTCCTGGTAATGTTAGATGTTCCACTTTGATATATTAGCTTTGATACTTTGCTGCGTTGGCATACTCACATCGTGTACACAAACACACACACACACACACATTATATATATATATATATATATATATATATATATATATATATATATATCGTTTCGTTTCGTTTTTGAAGGCTTCAACATGCTTGCATGCGTCGGCCTTGGTCACCTAATGGCGGCTCTCCACGCTTCTCGATCCCTGGCAGCCTCCCTGTTCAGTCCCTTAACCCTTAAGTCACACTTAATGACCTCGTCCCATGTCTTTCTCGGTCTACCCCTCCCAACCCCTCCCCCAGTATTAACACCTCTCACCCTCTGTACCCAATTATCATCCCCCATCCTCTCCACATGTCCAAACCACGTCAGCCTACATCTCCTCATCACAACACCAATACACTCCAGTCCCATCCTACCTCTCAACTCTTCCATCGTAAACCCAGCCCCCCCCAGGCCTTGCACGCAGGGACTCACTGCACATCCACCTAATCATTGTCATTTCTGTACGTTTAAACCTGCAGATATCCTCTTCCTTTACTGCCCAGGTCTCACTACCAAACAGCATCACACTCCTAACACATGCTGCATACAAAGACCCCTTAGCACGTAAGGAGAGTCCTCTCAGTGTCAGGAGAGGCAACAGCTCCCTGAACTTCTTCCAACCACTTCTCACCCTAGCAACCAAGCTAACTCCAGCCCCACCTCCGGCACATAACATGTCTCCCAAATAACGAAACTCCTCCACACACTCAAGAGACTCACCTGCAAGTTCAACCCTCTCACGCCTAACAATCTCCACCTGCTCTCCCCGACACGCCGCACACATGAAATCAGCATCATCTCGCAGTCTACCTCTAATACCACTACATCTCTTGTGCACCCA
>JAGKTI010004111.1:0-14598 GCA_018397915.1 Birgus latro
AGTGATAATATCTGGCAGTGGTATTCAGATTAGGGGATGTCGGGAAGTGTAAAGTGGAGACTTAGTTACCCAACTTCTGAAGTCTCCACAAGTCCTATGGTAGTCGATGAGTGCTAAAAAAAAACATCCCAGGATAAAGCTGAAGGTATGTGCCATTTGCATACGTAATTATAATATTCTAGGACTAATAACTGTTTTTTGGCAAATATTTTTAGAAAGTCAGCCTGAGCGCGAATATCCCCGCAAGAATGACACAGAGCACCTCCAACAACCCCGCGGTGTAGGGGTTAATAAATATACTGTAATGGCAAAGAATGCATAACTGTTGGAGTAAACGACATGACCCCACTTCATCCCCCATCCCTTCACCTGCCAAGCTCGCGCTTACTCCCATACTTTCCTCAACCCCCTACATCACGCCATTTGTGGGTGAACTTGCTTATTGTTTCTGAACCACAACTCAACCTGTATTGTGGTTCATGCTACAAGATAAGAGAATTTTTTTTATATAACTCAGTCTTTATAAAGAGCATAGTGCACCACAGCTCATTATCCCAGTCACACAATATTTATTAATCAGCATAGTACAATGACCATATAATAGTATAATGCAGCACACAGGTTGAAGCTTGACAATTCAAAAAATTCTCTGGCACACACACACACACACCGGTGCTGTTGCCACGATAGCCATACCCAGCGACTAGGTTGTCCAGGTGGAACTCCTGTCGAGTGTACTTTCTCTAATTTATGTGTTTCTCTAAGTGGGGAGATCGCACTGCAGCAGCATATTCCTGTCTTCGTCTTGCCAGTTTCATTGTAAATTTACATAGCAATTGTTCTCTTATATATAATTAAATGCTGTTCTTATGTTCTTTCCTTTTCCATCTGCCTATGGGTGACTCTACACTGAGTGACAAGCCAAATGGTTTCCTGTACACAAGGAAACCATTTACTATACAATACTGGGTGGTAACCATATAATCAGATTATGGCCCCTGGTGGTTTTGTGAATAATTAAGGCTCTCCAGTCGGATTGAGCTGGTGCAGGTTTATATTCAGGAAGTGGTTGGGGTTTATTTGCTCACGTAATGCCACTCAGGGATGAGTGAGGCTGGTCACTCTCATCTTAAATGTCAGGATCAACTTGCCTAGCCCCGAGATCCTACGCACTTCATGATGCAACATAGGATTGGATGATGGGTGGATGGATGTTCTTATGTTCATCAGTAGATTATATGTTCCACTAGCTATCTATAATATGCTTCTCTGGCGATAATCTCTTCTGCATTATTACCCCCAGATCATTTTCCTGAGTAGCGTTGTTGATATCTTCATTTCCCATTTTGTAATCCCAATTTGGTCCTCTCTTACTTAAGCCCATCACAGTTACATTACACTTACTAATGTCAAAATCAATATTCCATAACTGGCTCAATTTATGTAGTTGATCAAAATCTTCCTGCAGCTCGCTATAACTATTTTCATTTACAGTTTTCTTCATAATTTTTGCATCATCAGCAAACATATTCATAAATGATCAAACTTGTTTATGCATATCATTCACATATATCAAGAACATAATGGGGATAAAACTACTCCTTGGGGTACTCCACTTATCACTTCCTTCCATGTTGAAAACTTGTTTCTCATGTATTTCAGTAAAACACCATGTAAGCCACCATTATTTTTTATTTGCCAGGTCAAATTCTCTTGTGCTACTTTATGAAATTCTTTCCTGAAATCCAAATAAATACAATCCACCCATCCATCTCTTTCCTGCAACACATTATAACTTTGCCATAAAACTCAGCAAGTTTGTGGTACATGAAGTACTTTCTCTTGATCCAAATCATTGTATTTTTCTCAAAATGAGCAACTCACGTCTTCTTCATGACTTTTTCACTCAATTTTCAAACAGCACTTAAGAAACACTGGTCTCTTTAATGGGTCTTACTTGCTTCTACTCTTCGATATTGGTACGGTATGTGTGTCCGGCCAATCCCTTGGCATATCTCCCTCCATTAGAGAATATTTTATTATCTCACACATTGACTCAACTAACTTTTCAGTACATTCCTTGATTACTCAATCAGAAATATGGTCAGGTCCCATGGCATTGGTTACATCCACATTTTTCATCAACTCCAAAAGTTCAAGTTCAAATTTAACCTCATTTATTTTATTTACCCCATTCTCATGAGTTATTTTTGATCTCTAAAAATTCTCATCCTTTAGAGATACTGTCTAGGATTTCTCATTCATAATTTCACACATCATCTCATCTTCTCTTTCATATTCTTTATCATCATCTTTTACAGTTCTGTCTGAAATTTCCTTTTTATGTTTATATACCCGTAAAACAATTTTGGATTGCTTCCACACTTATCCACTACATTTTTTCCATATTTAGCTGCTGCATGTCTTCTATCTATCTATCTATCTGTTGCCAGAATCCTCAATCCCGAACGGGGTGGTCACAAACAAATCGCCTCCATGTCACTCTGTCCCCTGCCATTTCACTACCACGCTTCCAACTCACACCCCCTTCTCTCATATACCTCTCCACTCCATCCCTCCATCTCATCCTCGGCCTCCCCCTCCCTCTCGCCCCCTCCACCTCACTCACATACACTCTCCTCGTCAATCTTTCACTCTCCATCCTCTCCACATGCCCAAACCACCTTAATGTGTTTCTCCTAACGCTTTCCATCACGTCATCAACCACACCACAACGCTCCTTCACTTCCTCATTTGTTAGTCTGTCTCTCCATGTGACTCCACATGCTCCTCTCAAATAACTCATTTCCACTGCCCTCACTCTTGACTTCTGTCCTTCCAACAGGGTCCAAGCTTCACTTCCATATGTCAGAGTTGGTATCACAATACTGTCATGTAACAACTTTTTCACTTCCATGCTCACCTCCCTGTTTCTTATCACTGCTTTCAACGAACCAGCAACCTTCCTTCCCTGCTGTACCCTTTCGAGCACTTCACCCTCCAGACTACCATCCTTACTCATCACACTGCCCAAGTACTTCTAATCCTCTTATACTGTGGTCTTTTCTAAAAATTTTATATCACTCCCATATTGATTTATTCTTAGTTTTCCTCACCATTTTCCAAGCTTTGTTCCTCTTTTCCACTGCTACTTGACATATGTCAATAAACCATTCCTTTTCCTTTTCCGGTTTTGCTCCATATATGGGAACATATTTGTTAAAAACCCCTGTTTATGCTCCTTTAAATTGAAAGTATTTATTTTCCTAATTCTTTTCTTCATTACACCCTCTCCAGTCATATTCCCAGAAATGTATTCTCATAAATCGGCCTTGCTATAATTATACAGCAAACTCTCAATTATTTGTCTTCAAAATATCTGGTCCAGCACAATGCAGGTATACAGTACCTCAAGATATGATGCCCCAAGATGTGATACCCCAGCATAGTGATGGGGGTAGAAATACCACCATACCCCACCTAACGATGGCCAAACCCCGGTTTAACGATGGGTTTTGATTTTTTAAATCCGTCCATGCAGATAAAACAAGAGTGATGATATCTAGGGTTGTTGGCGGTACAATCAGAGGAGAGGGAGAGTGGCCATGTGCAGTTTGCCACAAGGGTGTAGTAATTCCATCTTGTGCAGTGTTTGTGATAAGTGGGTGCACAAGAGATGTAGTGGTATTAGAGGTAGACTGTGAGATAATGCTGATTTCATGTGTGCGGCGTGTCGGGGAGAGCAGGAGGAGATTGTTAGGCATGAGAGGGTTGAACTTGCTGGTGAGTCTCTTGAGTGTGTGGAGGAGTTTTGTTATTTGGGAGACATGTTATGTGCCGGAGGTGGGGCTGGAGTTAGCTCGGTTGCTAGGGTGAGAAGTAGTTGGAAGAAGTTCAGGGAGCTGTTGCCTCTCCTGACATTGAGGGGACTCTCCTTACGTGGTAAGGGGTCTTTGTATGCAGCATGTGTTAGGAGTGTGATACTGTATGGTAGTGAGACCTGGGCAGTAAAGGAAGAGGATATTCGCAGGTTTAAACGTACAGAAATGACAATGATTAGGTGGATGTGCAGTGCGTCCCTGCGTGCAAGGCCTGGGGGGGCTGGGTTTACGATGGAAGAGTTGAGAGGTAAGATGGGACTGGAGTGTATTGGTGTGATGAGGAGAGGTAGGCTGAGGTGGTTTGGACATGTGTAGAGGATGGGGGATGATAATTGGGTACAGAGGGTGAGAAGTGTTAATACTGGGGGAGGGGTTGGGAGGGGTAGACAGAGAAAGACATGGGACGAGGTCATTAAGTGTGACTTAAGGGTTAAAGGACTGAACAGGGAGGCCACCAAAGATCGAGCAGCATGGAGGGGCGCCATTAGGTGACCAAGGCCGACGCATGCAAGCATGTTGGAGCCTTCAAAAACTAAACGAAACAAAACGTCCATCCATCATCCAGTCTTAAGTCGCCCCACAGAGGAGCGAAGGAGCCTGGGGATAGACAAGTTGATCCTGATATTTAAGATAAGAGTGACCAGCCTCACTCATCCCTGAGTGGCATTATGTGAGCAATAAACCCCAACCACACCCTGGATATAAACCTACTCAGGCTCAACTCAATTGGAGCACCTTAATTACCCACTAAACCACCAGGTGCCATAATTTGGTTTTATGGTTACCACCCAGCATAGTAAATGGTTTCCTGGTGTATAGGAAACCATTTGGCTTGCCACTCAGTGTAGAGTAATTCATAGGCAGAAGGAAGAGGGAAGAATGAAGGAAAGGGAGACAGAAGAGGGAGTGTGAAGTCACATGTAGGCATAAGGAAGAGGAGAGAATGAAGGAAAGAAGACCGAAGAGGAAGGAAGGAAGAGAGAAAAGGGTAGACACCCAAAGCAGCACTACATCGAATGCATGGATGGTGAGTGCCCCCACCTACCACATTAAATAAATAATTTAATGCAAAATTATGAGCCTAATCCACCCAGACTGAACCTGTTCTATGCTATTTTGGCATGTTTGGTTAAGTTACCATTGCTTAGATAAGGTTAGTTTGGGCTAGGTTATGAAAAGTTAATTTAGACCGGCATTGTGATTTTACGGATTGCGGGATTTAGATTTCATGAATTCAATTTTTTGAAATGTTATATGAGGGAGGCATTACGTTAGTTAAGGATTAAACCGGAAGTAGGCTTGCTCATGAGTCCTAATTTCAAAATATAGCACTACCGCTATACAACATTTCAAAAAATTTAATGCTTGAAATCTCAATCTGGCAATCTGTAAAATCACCATGCCGAATTTAGACAGGGTTAGTTTAGGTTTGATTTGGTTAAGTTAGGTTAGGTTATATTTGGTTTGGTTGAATGTGATTAGGTTAGATTATTTTTTATTGAGTTCATATGTATTGTTTTGGTAGGATAGACAATTCAGGTTAGGTAAGGCTAGTATGTGAATATGTAAGGTTAGGCTTGTAACAAAAAATTTCAGTAGCTCTGAGTAGGTTTTAGAAAGTCTACCATTACACTTGATAAACAAACATAAGTGACCTGGGGTAAGCATTGATAGAAAACAAGGAAAACAAAATTGTCAGTAAACAATCATTTACTGCCATAAAATTTATTAGAATAATATAGAAAACAATCAGAGAGAAGAGGAATGGAATTGGTAAGGTATTTCTGCTGCTTAAACTAACTTGAGGAAGTCTGTCACCTTGAGTGGTGGGCTTGGTTGTGAGCAAAAGACAGTCAAGCCAACATTAGTTGCATACTGCAACTTTGCTTTTAAAATTATTATAGTACAGGTATTTTATCCATGATATTGATATGTAATGATTCTGTTTAGCACAAAAATGAGCATTAAAATTTGTGTAATTGAAAATATTTGCATACAATTGTCCTGATTATTGTCATTCAGGACTTTGGAGTGTGGGCAATACTTTGTGACGCTCATCTTCTACCTCAGCTGTGATCATGGGGCCAATGAGAAGCGAGTATTCATGGCTTAAAGGTCCTGGCCAATGAAAATAGGTCACTCATGTGATAATGTCATGGGCTGATGCCCCGAGCCAATGTTTGTAAGTCCTGGGCTTGGCCCAGCTCAGGTGCACGATAAGGATATTATTGAGTCGAAAAATGTACTATAATGGCAGGAGTGCAGATTTTCATTTCACAGTGATAACAAAAATCGCTGTAACCAAGGGATCACTGTGTACTTACCCCAGGATATAGTTGTATTTCCTGCTGAACAGTACCTTTATATTTATGTCATAGTTATTTCATCATCATCCTTCTTTAAATCTCATGACAGGAAATGTACCATATTCTGGTTTTCTTCTGGCTTCATCTCCCCATCCTCATTTGGGAAAAAATGTTAGGATAATGATAAAAATGTCAGGATGATGAGCTAAAAAAATAGTGCTGGTAATGGTGCTGATCTTGTTATCAGTTATAATATGGCTGTCTCTTTTCATTATATTGCTGTCGTTATCAGTTATAACATGGCTGTCTGTTTTCATTATATGGCTGTCTCTTTTCATAGTGTCATTTTGTGTCCACAGGTGTGAGGATGCTACTATAAACGATATTGACAAGGATGATGGAATTGACACTCGAATGTTTTACACACAGTTGGGTACAGCCCAGGTGAGGTATTAATTTTTATATTTTAGAAGCTTGGGTGTTATGTGAATGATTGACCAGTTTCACCAGGTAATGTTTTAACTTTTCTTGTTTCTGCATCCTACCTCACTCAGTCACAAACCTCACCTCCATATGACACTAAACTCTCACATGGTCATGCAGGCATCATACTGAGCACAGAGCACATGCTGCTTACACTCATCCCATCCCTTGCACAACATGCACCCCTTCACCTACACAGTGATTCATAGCTTCACCCCCCACATGTCCCACCAGATCTCACATTCCTCAACAAGCGCATTTGCCAACAGCAGCATCTGCATCAGTAGCACAATTGCCAGCTACACAAGTATAGCTATATCCATCTCATACACCCATTCCATCAACCCATCCATATTACTCACATGTACAAACCTCCACAGGCCCACCAACAGTGCCATAGATTCATCACCCACGCAAACACAATCACTCCTACCTCACATACTGACGGCTACTCAGGCACCACATCAGAACACACAAACAGCATCCCATTCACACGTATAACTACTAATTCAGCCACAAGCACAACTACACAGTCATGAAGTGAACATGCTACATCAGAACATATACAGCATAAGAACAAAACACAACTAAAACACTTCATGCACTCAGACAACATACACATTGCTGTGCTATAAGATACGAAACTCCAGTCACACCATCACACACCATATATACCACATTACTCACCCATCCAGCTGGACCATCCTGGTTCTCAAGGTGGTAGACTCATATACTGTACATACACAAAGACATAGACTACATAGACAGTACACATTCATCAGTATCTGCAGACAGCACACTTGAGCTAGAGAGCATCAGAACATCAATATCACGCAATAAAACTCAATACTGTCAACATATCCCTCTAGAACAGAGGTCGGCAACCTATGGCTCGCGGGCCTGACCCGGCCTGTAACATAATCTGACCAGCCCGTCAGTATGCTCCACAAACTCTCAAATATATTCCTGTTTTTCACTTACTCATTACACTCGACCTTCGATTTCCCAGACTAAAAGGGGGGTAGACCAGTCTGGGAATGGCAAAAGTCCGGGAATCGCAAAAGTACCCACCTGGTTTACTCATCTGGTAGGGCTCCACATACCATTCCCTGGACTATTACCATACTTTGTCCGAATTCTCCAATATTGTCCAACAGTTATTCCGTTATTCTAGGGCATTCTGGAATTTAGGCTACCTATACCAACAAAACTAACATAGTACATAAAATAATAACACTGACACAATAACTAATAATAACGGACACAAGAGCGGTATTTTGCTGAGCGGTATTTTGCTGGCTACAACCCTATGAATGGTTGTTTAGACAGTTGTTGATGGGAATGTGGAAGGTATGATAGAAGAAGATCAGAAAGCTGAGGAAAAAAGAGGAAAATGAACAAGGAATGGAACACCACGAGGTGAACCAGCCACACTCATCAGCTGACAGGTAAACACACAGTCGATCTTGGACTAAATCGGCAGTTTTAATCTTTATCACCATATAGGTATGCACACCTAATTATTTGAAATTCATTCAAAAATTTGTACTTAATTTAATTATTAATAGACAATCAGGATTCAGAACGAAAATTTTTTAAAGTTAGCAGAATTGTTTTCCCTCTAGCCTAACAACTCACCCTGATGGACTTTTGTTTTGTAATATACTGTATATCGATTTACAATTCAGATACATTTTTTTGTACTCAAAATAAATATTTTTGCAAAGTAGAAGTCTTCCAAGGTGTGCTGACGAAGGTGAACCAACCACTCTCATCAGCTAAGTGAGGTAAACACACGATCGATCTTGGACCGAATCGGCAGTTTTAATCTTTATCACCATATAGGTTTGCACACCTAATTGTTTGAAATTCAGTCAAAAATTTGTGCTTAATTTAATTATTAATAGAAAATCAGGATTCAGAGGGAAAATTTATTAAAGTTAGCAGAATTGTTTTGCCTCTAGCCTAACAACTCACCCTGATGGACTTTTGTTTTGTAATAAATATCGATTTACAATGCAGATACATTTTTTTTTTTACTCAAAATAAATGTTTTTGCAAAATAGAAGTCTGCCAAGGTGTGCTGACTATCTAAAAGGGAAATATCTGCTAACATTAGCCAACCACTGATCAGCAGACCAAGATATAAACACTGACGATCTGAAGGGGGAACATCTGCGTATTTTCGCTTTGAACCTTAATTTTTAAATTGAGTTATATTAAATACAATTTATTTTAGCGGATTTTAGGTAATTAGGTGTATGTGAGCCACTGTAGCGAAAAAAACTAAAATATTTTCCAATGAAAAGTGCCGATTCGGTATTCAGTCTCAGAGTTGGATGAGTTAAGTTGTTTAGGAGTGGATCCCACTGAGTTTGTTCATTAGAAAATATATTTTTTTAATTGCTTGTGAATTTTATTGTGTCCAAGCATTCCGTAAATTTTACTATGATATGCATTCAACTATTTATAATGGCATTTGAGAAAGGTAAGAGGCAAATGGGATATCGCCACGAGTTATGAACTGGTGGCGTGAAGCAGGTTGGTGGGCTTGTTGCATTTCATGTGTGAAAATATCTTCTTGTGTGTGTTACAAATGGCCTTTATCGAGTCAAAACCTTGCCCAAATTATACTGTGTTGTGCAGCAGACTGCTTATAGTTTTATATGAGAGAATAATGGCCGGACTTTTGTGAGATTCCTGGACTTGTACGGGCATCTGTCCGGCATTTGATAATATTGTCCGGCCTCAGCCAGAGTCCGGGAAATCCGAAATCCGGGAAATAGGGTTCCGCCAAGTTGAGGGTTAAGTGTAAGTGAAAAAACAGTATGCCTTACTGACTGTTGATCACAATGGCAACCACTAGTCAGAGTTACTTTGTTTGAAAAAGTGTGTACAGTAGTCCCTCATTTATCTGGACATGCAGTATCCGGATGTGTTCATTATCAGGACACTGGACCTTGACCCTATTAAACCATTTTCCGAAATTACGTGCTATTATCTGGACGTGAAAGTCCCCGAGAACTTTGACCAGCCAGCTGACATGTTCAAACATTCAGTATCATGGCCACTGGGCTTGAGCTGTTAGTGGGAAGTATGCTGTAACCCACAACCAGAGCCAGAACATCCATCTTCCCCTGTACGGAATGGTAAAAATCACACGCTCGTCTGATCACTCCCAGCGAACCTCCAGCACCCGAATAATAATACTGTAACCCATAAACGGTGCCCAAATGTCTGTACGCATCCCCATCCAATGTCCAAAGTTGCACGGCCACCGGTGAGTCTTTCCCAACTGCCCTTGAGATTGTAACACAGACTGCAAGCCATAAGTACATGTTCGGTGACAGCGGTCATCTGCCTCTGTATTGAATGTTAAGTCCCCCAGTCACCGTGAGTTGTGTTTCCGCATGGCCACTCGGCGTCCAACAGACCACAAGCCACGAGTAAATGTACAGTAAAAGCACCCGTCTGCCTTGTGACAGAAGGGGGAGAATCCTGCCCACAGCCTCTCTTCTCCCCTGCCTTCCATCCCTCCTCCTTACCCTCCTGGCTCCCCCTTCACTCCCACAGTCCCTTCTATCCTTCGTGGTGATAACACTGACTTGTGAGTTTTTAAAATTTATTGCGATTTATTTGACTACTATTGGTCATATCGAAATTCCACAAAATCCACAAGAAAGTTCACGAAATTCTACGTTTAGACATATGCTTAACTTTTGGAAGATGCTGGCAAAATTTTGCATTAGGATGGTGGGAAGTTACATGAAGGTAAGTTTAACTCATGAACACTTTATTCTTGCTGCATTTCTGTGCTTTCACTTATCAGTTTTATGTGTTTTTATTAGCTTATCTTATAGTATAAATGCCAGCAAATATTATGGTATAACATTTATACCAATATAACCAATTTCCAGTGGCATATTTGACGGTGGATTTTTTTTTCAGCCCTGGGAGCAATCACTCACCACAGATAACTGATTATCAAACTGTCTTCAGGTTTTTTGTGGATTTTTTTTGCTTATGCATTGTTTTCTTGATGTTAACCATTAATATGGAAAATCTTTTGTGTGTTTTGATGTCTCAATGTGGCAGAATGACTGGAAAACAGTGCCAAAATTAGGAGGGGTACTGTATATACAGTAGTGTAGAGCATGTTTTTTGGTTTTCACTTTTTTTTTCTTATGGTTTTCTTGATGTTTAGCATTACTTTGGATATTCCTATGTGTGTTTTGATGTGTAAATATGGCTGCCAAAATTAGGGGTATTGTACTATACATACAGTAGTTTATAGGTAAGGTGTTTTTTGGTTTTCATTGTTTTTTTTGCATGGTTTTCTTGGTGTTGAAAATTATTTTGGATAATCCTGTGTATATTTTGATGTCAAAATATGACAGAATGACCAGAAAACATCGCCAAAATAAGTAGGGGTATTGTACATACAGTAGTGTATAGGTAGGGTGTTTTTTGGTTTTCAGTGGTTTTTCTGCATGGTTTTCTTGGTGTATAGCATTACTTTGGATATTTCTGTGTGTGTTTTAATGTCCAAATATGCCTGAATGACCAGAAAACACTGCCGAATTAAGCATAGGTACTGTACAAATACTGTATGTTAGGTATTGGTTGGTGGTTGGATGTAGGTAGGGTCTGGGTATGGTAGGGGAATAATGTTCATTATCTGGATGTTGCCACTACCCGGACATGCCTTTGGCTCTATTATGTCCAGATGTGAGAGGTGTAAGGCTGAGAGGAAGACCACGAATAGGATGGATGGACAGTGTGAAGAGAGCGTTGGATGCGAGAGAGATATCTGTTGAGCCGGGAAGGGTGGCTGCGTGTGTGATTGGAGAGAAATTATGAATGAATAAATGATGATGCAGCCATTAGGAGATATTCTCCTGAATTTGATCTGATGTCTGTTGAGCAGGAAAGGGTGGCTGTGTGTAATAGAAATGATTGGGGAGAAATTGTGAATGAATAAATGATGATGCAGCCCTGAGGAAATATTCTCCTGCATTTGGTCTGATCAGCTGATCAGGTCAGGTGTGGGTAAGGGGATGGATCCATTATGATGTGGCAGGGGTAAACCAGCTCTGCTGTTGGACCCTGCTGCGGATCTCGCTGATTGCGCTGCGCAGTTGACCCTCGTACGGTGTGGTGCAGTGAGGATTTGTCCCTTCTTCCCTTAGGGATAAGATTTGATTATATATGTGCGTGTGTGTGGATGAGTAAATTGGGAGATTTGATTATATATGTGCATGTGTGTGGATGAGTAAATTGGGAGTGTGTTGTCCTGTCTTGGGTACCTCCTTTCCGTGGGGAAAGCAGCCTAGGTATATAGATAGATAGATATGTCCGGATAAATGAGGGATTACTGTTTTTGAACAGACTTGAGTTCAGATTAGGAGGCTGTGATGTGCAGCACTGCCAGATGTACAAGAATTATTGCCCAAAGCAATAATTTTGCCTGTGCAATAAATGATAACATGCTTATGGTTCACACTTGAATGGAATACAGGTATACCTTGATATTTGATACCTCTAGATGTGATACCCCGGCTTAATGATGGGAATAGAAATACCACCATACCCTGCCTAATGATGGCCAAACCCTGGTTGAATGTTGGGTTTTTATTTTCTTTTTACCAATTTTGATATTTTAGACTGAAGTTGTGTGTTTAGGTTGATTTATAAACTGTCAATAGACTTTGATGTTTTTTAGCCATAGGTGGGGTGAACATTGTCATTTTTAGGAACAGTTTACTAAGTGTGATTTTTTCCAGACTCTTTTACAGCTGTTAGGCCATTTAGATAGGCTTTAAACTTGTTTTTGGGCTCATTTAGGTGTTTAGGTCTTGAGGGGGAAGCCCAAGGCTCAAAAATGCATCCCTATACTTTACATGTTAAATCTACCCTGAGATATGGTGCCCCATCAAACGATGGGTTTTTACATGGCCAGTTGCATCGTTAAACTGGGGTATACCTGTACTTCATCTCATTTTCTCCAGCCAGAAGCCTAATATTGAGAAACTTTCACGTGAGAAACATCATTAAATATAACACTAGCTTTCATTGCCTTTAGGTTGGCAGTATGACTACACTGAAATATCAAAGTAATTAGTAGATCATCATCATCATCATCATCTAATCCTGTGTTGCCCCATGAAGAGTGTAGGAGTCAGGGGCTAGGCAAGTTGGTCCGACATTTAAGATAAGAGTGATCATCCTCAGTCATCCCCGAGTGGCATCACGTGAGCAATAAACCCCAACCATCCCTTGGATATAAACCTGCCCAGGCTCAATCTGATTGGAGCACCTTAATTACCCACTGAATCACCAGGTGCCATAATTTGGTTATGTGGTTACCACCCAGCCTTGCAAATGATTTCTTGGTGTACAGGAAACCATTTGGCTTGTCACTCTGTAGAGTCTATGAATTAATATTTTTATTACACATGGTGTTACTTGTTTTAACCCGAGGAATCCCATCGACGTATGGGTACGTCGCGATGTTTGGTCACAGCTACACCTATCGACATATGGGTACTTTGTGCAATTGCAAGGGTCATAATTTGCACAATTTTCAAGTTTCATGGGTGATTTTTGGTAGGCATATGTAGGAGACCTTCCTCTACCTGCTGTCAAGTAGGGATACTGCCTGGCCTCACCTAACCCCCCTTCCCCCCCTCCCCCCCACACTGGGCAATTCATCTGTTAGCAGTAAACTGGCCAGTAAAGGTATGTTGCCCCACGGTCTCTCCAGTGATGAAATTCATGGTGAAAGTGATTCCTGAGGTGGAGGACAAAGAAATAAAGAAGCTAGAGCAAGAAACAAACAGAAGTGATGAGGTGGTAATGTCATAAAGGAAGGTGCCATATGTGGATGTATTTGGTGACTGAACAATGCTTCTGTTGCCTATATAAATGTGTGAAAACCAATATAGTCTGTTACTACACATAAATTTGTACCAAATACATAAATAAATATGTAATTGAAAGTGGCTTGAATTAGTTAACCCTTCCATAGTTCATTTTCTTTAGCCAGGTACCCTGAAAAAGAAAGAAAATGTAAGGTTGCATGACACCTGTATCAACATTTTTAAGCACAGGATCGCGATTTCTCTTTGAATTTTCGATGTTTCTCACCAAAAGTGAAGGTTTAAGCCAATAAATTTTTTCCCCAAAAATGCTCGTGATTTTGGGGTATCGTAGGTTGGAAATCGGTCAGGACGTGGCGGGTTAATGAAAGGTATTTTATTTTTTTATAATGCATTAATTTTATAAAAATTGTATTTACTATGATTTTTAGGAAATACTTTGAATATTTCTACTACATAGGGTGATACTTGTATCAGAAAAAAGTTATTTCTGTTGTTTATAATGCATTAATTTTATAAAAATTGCATTCAGTATAATTATAGGAAATTCTTATTAATGTGTAATTTTATATATTCATTCTGTTATTTATTATTATTATTATCATCATCCATCCATCTATCCATCATCCAATCCTACGTTGCCCCATGAGGAGCGTAGGAGTCCGGGGCTAGGCAAGTTGGTCCTGACATTTAAGATGAGAGTGACCATCCTCACTCATCCCTGAGTGGCATTACTTGAGCATTAAGCCCCAACCTCCGCTTAGATATAAACCTGCCCTGGCTCAATGCAATTGGAGCTCCTTAATTACTCACTAAACCACCAGGTACCATAATTTGGTTATATGGTTACCACCCAACAGTGTAAATGGTTTCCTGGTGTACAGGAAACCATTTGGCTTGTCACTTAATGTAGAGTCACCCATGGACAGAAGGAAGAGGAAAGAATGAAGGAAAGAAAGACAGAAGAGGGAGTGTAAAGTCACCCGAAGGCAAAAGAAAGAAGAAAGAATGATGGGAAGAAAGACAGAAGAAGAAGGATGGAAGAGAGGA
>JAGKTI010004111.1:24346-35571 GCA_018397915.1 Birgus latro
CACCAACCCCCTCCCAGCACAAATGTCCACTAAAGCACTGCCATTCTCATCCATCTCTGCAGGCACACCCCACTCACCAACCACTCCATCCACCTTCTCATTCCCTACTTTTCCATTCATATCTCCAATCAGAAACACTCTCTCATTCCTTTCAAACTTTTCCAAGCAGGCTTCCACATTTGTCCAAAACTCTTCTCTCACTCTACTTACACGATCTTGCGTTGGCGCATACACGCACACAATTGCCCACATTTGTAGTCCAACTTTCACTCTTACCCACACAATCCTTGACCCAACTGATCCATACTCTCTTACATTCTCCTTCCACCTGTTGCTCACAACAATACACACTCCCTCTTTCGCCCTCTCATTCTCACCCACTCCCGCGCATATACCCCATCCATATTCCCATTCTCTCACACTCTCACCTTGCCATTTAGATTCAGTTATTCCACATATATCCACTTTCGCACTCTCAAGCACCTGTACAATCTCTTTCTCTTTCACCTCATCATTCATACCCCTCACATTCCAGGTCGCAATCTTATGTTGGCATTATATTTAAATTCATTACAGTACAATTACTGCAGTCCCCAAGTGTAGGTAAATGATGTTGTATTGTTGAACATTTTTTTTTTTTCATTTATTGTTTTTGTGCAAAGTTTACTAGCCTTTTTAAGTCCATTCATCATCCAATCCTGTGTTGCCCCACAGAGGAGCATAGGAGCCCGGGGCTAGGCAAGTTGGTCCAGACATTTAAGATGAGAGTGACCAGCCTCATTCATGATAGTGTCAGTTACCCAAAGTGTTCATTAGTCAGGTGTGGGTGATACAATAGGTCTTAATCTGACTCCCATTAGTCTGGCACTTCTGACTGTCTAGCATCAGGCATAGTTCTCGTAAGGGTCACATGCTGTACAAGTGACCTCTAATGTATACATCACCCCAAAATAGTATCTTTACTCAGTAAGTGTTGGTATTGTTTGCATTATATTTGTAAGGCAGATATTTCTGAATGTAGCTACTACTCATTAGTTCACTTTTATGCTTTTTCACTAAAAATAGTGGACATACAGTACACATAAATGAGTTATTAGAAGCTGTTTAAAAATTTTATCCCATTTTCAAAATGTAAAGGATGAAATATTAATGATAATTTTTTAGGGCATCATACAGGAGTCCCTTCCTAATAAGTGTATTGCACAACATAGTCTTCAGTAAAATCTTATTAACCCATACCATGCTGGGCAAAGAAAAGACTGATGCCCCTCTATGCCTGCTGATTTGGATTTTCTTTTTTCTGGTCAAATGGGCATAATACATCAATATAAGATCCCTGGCACTAATAAAAGTAATCACTAAAGCCAGATAGTTGGTTGAATTGAGTCAGGTTGGTGCCACTCTACCTCTGCGATCTTCGAGGTTATTGAGAGAGCAGAGTGGCTGTGAGCTTGTGAACCAATTTTGGATATTTTTTTTCAGGCTAAATGGGCTTAATGCATCAATATAAGATTAGTGGCACTAATAAAAGTAATTGCCAAGGCCAGAAAGTAGGTTGAATTGAGTCAGGTTGGTACCATTCAACCTCTGAAATCTTCAAGGTTACAGACAGAGCAGAGCGGATGTGAGCCTGCTAAGACTCACTTGCCTCCCGTGATCCAAAATCGATGTTGTAAACATAACGAAGAAATGTCTGAAGTTAGCAAGATACAATATTATGTTCCATTTTACTTCGGTTGCTTGCAATGACTTCTCAGTGCTGCAGGACGTAGATCTACGTCACTGGTGTTTTTGAAGAGGACGTAGATCTACGTCGTTAGCGTGGTATGAGTTAATGCATCACAAAACTGTATGGGTGTTGAGCACAGAAGGTATCATTTTATGCATTTGTTGTATCAGTGTGGGTATGGTATCTATATTATGTAGTTCTATATTATTACTTGCATTTCTTTGCTATATTACTTTTTATTGATATATTTGCCTCATCCATAGATATATGGAGTACGGTCAGGGTCAAGGTCCCAAAACATTTCACCTCTTATATGTCACTTTCCTCTGGTAGGTGATATTCTTAAGAGAAGCATGACATGTTTCCTTGTCCATAGGTGATGCTCTTTGATATGGTGGATTAGGGAGAAACAGACAAGCCCTTAGTGTGCAGTGGATGTATTGAAGTATTGTAGTGGAAAAACTTTCTTTCGTGATTGTACATACAGTAATCACTCTATTATCCGGATCCCCAATAACCGGACACCCCATTGTCTGGACATTGTTGGCTTGGGTGTTCCAAACCCAAAAATGCCCCCAAAGTGAAAAAAAAAAAAATGTATTTTTTTTTTACCCGTAAGTTGAATTTGGCGCGCAGTGCCGAACAGCTGTGTTTACACGTGCTTCTTCCTCTCCCCAGGCTCCCCTTCCTCTCCCCAGTTCCCTCTCAACTACCATCAAGAGTTAGTGATCATCGGGATGGCTGGCGTTGGTGCTCATTTTTGTTTAAACATTTATAATTCACAGTGGTAAGGATTAATTGCAGCACAGCACTGGATTACTGTATGTGCTTTAAGAGCATTTCACCACTGTCAGAGCCTTAGAGGTGGGGTAATCTTCGTAACAACCACCATGTTGTATGTACACTGTCAGCTGCCAAATATTTTCCATACTTACCTCTAAATCCTCATTCTCTGGTTACATTTTATTTATTTCATGCTTTGTGTCCCATATTTGAGTGCATGGGTTGTGAAAAAGGTGATTTTCAGAGTGATTTTCATGTCTGTTACCTACGTTCGCAATGCTGTCAAGTGGTGAACATATTTGCCATACTCGCCTCTAAATCATCATTTTCTGGTTAAATTTCATTATTTCATGCTTTGTGTCCCAAATTTGAGTGCATAGGCTGTGAAAAAGGTGATTTTCATAGTGATTTTCGTGTCTGTTACCTGAGTTCACTGTGCTGTCAGCTGGTGAACATCTTTGCCATACTAACTTCTAAATCATCATTTTCTGGCTAAATTTCAATTAATTCATGCTTTGTGTCCATTATTTATTGAATAGGGTCTTAAATAAGTGCTATGCATGTCCAGTAGGGAGGTAGGTAGGTGGTTTTCTGAGTTAGGTTTGATTAGGGTCTGAAAGTACCGGTGCGGGGGCTTCAGGGCCAATATCCAGACAGAACCAATTTCCGGGCATGCCTTTGGCTTTATTACATCGGATAATGGAGGGATTACTGTACACAAGTTTTATCATTCGAAATAATTTTGAAGTACATTACAGTAGCTATATTGTAGTTGTGGCCAGAGGCTCATCTGAATATTAGCCTGCTGGATAGCTGGCTAATTTTGCCCTGCTTCTGGAGTCCAACATCCTCCATTTGGGGGTTAGGGAGAACGCTGAGGGATTTTTGTATAATCAGCTACGTCCGTGCCACCACATGAAAGTGTCCTTGTCCACCACCATTGAATATTGTGAAAGTTACAGCCAGCAGGCTGGCATATTATGTAATCTGCCACATAAGGTATTTAGCACAGCCATGGCCTCAAGAGTGCTAGATTGTAGTTCTGTCTATCTGTCTATAGCCAGACATCTTAATCCCGTAAGGGGTGGCCACAAACAAGTCGTCCTGTCCCCTGCCATTTCGCTGCCCTCCCCCCAGCTCTCACACCCCTCTCTCATATACTGTACCTCCACTCCATCCCTCCATCTCATCCTTGGTCTCCTCCTCCACCTCACTCACATACACTTTCTTCATTAGTCTCTTGCTTTGCATTCTCCACATGGCCAAACACTTCAGTGTATTTCTTCTAACGCTTTCTACCATATCCACACCACAACGCTTCTTCATTTCTTCATTTGTCAGTCAATCTCTCCGTGTAACCCCACATGCTCCTTTCAGATAACTAATTTCTGTTTCTCACACTCTCGACTTGAGTCCTTCTAACAAGGTCTGCACTTCGCTTCCATACGTTAGAGTTGGTATCACAGTACTGTTATGCAGTGACTTTTTTACATTCATGCTCACTTTCCTATTTCTTATTACTGCTTTAAAAAAAACGGCAACTTTTCTTCTCTGTTGTTCCTTTTCAAGCACTTTATCTTCTAAACTTCCACCTATACCATCACTCTACCCAAGTACTTAAATGCACTCACATTTTTCGTTTCCCTGCCATCCAGCCTCACTATGCATTCAGTGACTTAATTTCTCTCAAAGACCACAACTTTACTCTTCCTTACATTCACCTTTAGATTCCATTTCCTGCACACTCTCCCAGACTCATTTACCAAGCCTTGCATTTCCCCTTCTTCTTCACTTAACAGTACAGTATCATCTGCAAACAACAGAACAGGAAGTTTCCAAATGCTGCCCTCTCTCATTAGGGCCGCTCCAACATCGAATGCCCTACATTGTATCTCCTTTATAACTCAATCCATATACAGATTGAACAACCATGGGCACATGACACATTCTTGTTTCAGTCCAACATTCAGATAGAAAATTTCACTCAGTTCACCATTCACACACACACTGCAGCACTAGCATCCTCATACATACTCTTCATGGCATTCAGCAGCTTCCCATTTACTATATATATTCTTAATATTTCAACATTCCTTGTCAATCCACTCTGTCATATGCTTTCTCGAAGTCCATGAAGGCCACGCATAACTTCTTTCCTTCCTTGGAAACATTTTCCACTGAAGTCCATTGAATGAATCTCTGATCTACACAACCTCTTCCCTTCCTAAAACCCCCCTGTTCTTCTCCAACTAATTCCAAAGTACATACTTAGTTTTTATGTATCTCTTGCTACTTCCAGATGGTTTTATTCTCAACAGGAAAGATCTATCCATATGGCTGTCAGAGTCTTGTTTTTTACCTTATCCAGTTCAGAGCTAGGCTATTCATTGTCAGCAATTAAGGGAGAGGCAATCCAGCCTCACTCATCTTGGAGTTGCATTATCTGAACAATTAACCTCAACCTTCCCATGGATGAAAACCATAAAGGGCCCAATTTGGTTGGAGCACCTTAACCCACATGACTACCTGATGTCTTCGGTTATATGATTACCATCCTGCATAGTAAACGCTTCCTTGACTACAGGAAAACATTTGGTTTGTCACTGAATGTAGAGTGGATGCTGGGTGCCCCCACCTACCACAAGGAAAATTTGTAGTAGTGAATGGGTTGAATAAGACTTATGGCCTGTATTCTTGATAGTTGAGGAAGCTTCCTAACATTTCTTTAGTGTTGTAAATTTCAATATGGGTTGTTAATACTATTTTGTATGTTATTTATGCAGAGTATGGCATTCTTGGAAGGATTTATGTAACATAGAAGGGGACAATTGTTCGTTTCGTTTCGTTTCGTTTTTGAAGGCTGCAGTATGCTTGCATGCGTCGGCCTTTTTGGAATTGGAGCGTGTAGCATTTTATGACCGGATGCCCTTCCTGATGTCTACCAATGACCCTTGGGTGGATTCGATCCTCCGACCCTACGGCCAGAGCGGAGCGCTCTAACCCACTGAGCCACGGCTGCTACAATAAGACGTAATAAACAAATAAATTGCCTATGGAGAAGTTTTAGGGAGATTCCTTACCCAGTGATAATACAGGTCTATATCTAAATCTATCTTTGCTGAGTTAAGTAATCAGACCCAGTGATAATACAGGTCTATATCTAAATCTATCTTTGCTGAGTTAAGTAATCAGGATATAGCAAGAATAATAGAAAAATTGACTTGAGTGAAGGGATAAATCTCTCTCTCTCTCTCTCTCTCTCTCTCTCTCTCAAGTTATCCACCACCTAAGTGGAAACAAGAATTAGAATAAGATGATTCCTCTCCTTAATGTGTGTTTAGCTCTGGTCCTATACTTGAGAGCTTATCCTCCGAGACCCAGTAGTCCTCTTACATGCCACACACAGTCACATGACCTGTGCAATTTGTGTAATGAATTTCAAACCATCAAATTTTGCTGCCCCAGACTGGAGTCAAACTTGCTTCCTTTTGAACAGCAGTTAACTTCTTTAACCACCATACTCAAATCATGAAGCCTACTTTCTGCTTGTGCTTTCTTTTATGTTATTATCCTCTCAGTAAGTTGTACACTTATATTGTAGGGCTTTTAACCTTTCCATTCTTTCCCATAATTATAGGAGATGGGATTTTTAACCCATTGAGGTCAGGGAAGTCAATTTCTTTTATTTTTGCCATCATATGATTTTAGCATCATAGGATTTTCAAACTGAAGGGGTTGAATATAGCCTTAATATAGCCCTACATCTTGAGAGAGGCCTTTCCCCTGTTGCATAAAGTTGTGTGGTACTAGCCAGAATAAACTGAGGAGGACATCAAAGAATCCAGAAAGTTGATAATGCTGTAGAAGTGGACCTCATTCCTGTAAGGCTGTTGCTTCCAATAACTTATTAATATCAAGGAACGTAGTGTAGTATTGTAAGTGTCATAGGAGATGTCATAATGTCTATCTATCTATCTGTCTATTGCCAGACGCCTCAATCCCGAACGGGGTGGCCACAAACAAATCGCCTCCATGTCACTCTGTCCCCTGCCATTTCACTACCACGCTCCCAACTCACACCCCCCTCTCTCATATACCTCTCCACTCCATCCCTCCATCTCATCCTCGGCCTCCCCCTCCCTCTCGCCCCCTCCACCTCACTCACATACACTCTCCTCGTCAATCTTTCACTCTCCATCCTCTCCACATGCCCAAACCACCTTAACGTGTTTCTCTACCACATAATGTCTTGCTTTCTTAAAATTTATTTTGCATATTACACTTTTTTGTCCCCTTGTTTGATACTGAGGTAAACTATGTTAATCATAGAAGTACGGTAAAATCTTGATATAACGGACATCAGTAGACCAGAATTTGCTTTTATCGGAGTCGAGGAGCTAGCAGACTAAATTCTTATACAGTAAAACCTCGATATAACAGACTTCAATAGACCGGAATTCGCTTTTATCGGACTCGAGGAGCTACCGGACTAAACTCCTATGTCTCGGAAAAAGTCCGATAAAGCCAGAAAGCAGTCCAGACTGCCTGACCACTTCAGCTATGTTCACCACAATAAGACAAGTAAAAGTCATGTTTTTCAGTGCACAGTACAGTATTATTATGCCATTTGATTAATGTTATGAAGGTATAACACAGTACAATACTGCAATGGTGGTGAAAACCACTGATGCAATCCAGACTAATGTCTGATATATCGGAAAAAGTCTGGTTTAGGAGGGGTAAGTCCGGATGTCACTTTTAACGGAATTTCGCATATTTCGGACTGGCTTGGGCCCCAATTAGTCCATTATAGTGAGGTCTTACTGTTTAAGGAAAATGTCCGATAAAGCCAGAAGCAGTCCAGACTGCCTGACCACTTCACTGATTGACCACTTCAGCTATGTTCGCCACAATAGTGCAAATAAAAGACATGTTTATCAGTGTACAGTACAGTATTATTACATATATTATACTATTTGATTACTGTAGTGAATATATAATTTCACGTTTTTAGGAATGGCTTGGGCCCCAATTAGTCCGTTATAGTGAGGTTTTACTGTACAGTAAAGTCAGTTATCCAGTGTAACTCAGCCAACCCCATGCTAGATATTGCTTAGGTACCCCCAGTCGGCTATCCATTCGGCATCAGCTCAGTTAACGTCACTATCCAACTTAGCCCTTTATCCTAAAAACTTTTGTACAGTATAACCCATGAGTAAAAGATTAAAATCAAGCATAAAATGCATCACTGTACTGTATTAATACAGTACATATAGTACAGTAATACAGTACATAATTAGGTGATGATGATGAATATAATCATAATCATACTGTACTTACCGAGTGTTGGCATCGATGGAGGGTTGATATGCACAGATACATCCTCTTTATACAGCAGGCTGAGCACTAGGGCACATAGTGCCAAGGGGCCACAATGTTAGTCACAGCACTCCAGCAGTGAGTGAGGCGTGGGAGGCCACAGACTAAGTCACAGTACCAGGGTTTAGCCACCACTTGGGTCACAAAAGCAGAGTGCACTGATATATTGTCACAGTATGGTGTCCACGGGAGAGACCGAGAGAGCGATGGTAGGCTTGGTGCATTGTGTGGGCCACTCCCACAATGCATTGTGATCGACTGGTACATTGCAGGATATGCCTGCATGCCAATTGGGTCCTGTCTGAGCTGGATGATACACCTCACTGCCGGAAAGTGCAGAGTACCACCGATTGCTTTCCGTTTCTGAGCTGGATATTGACTAATTTTGCAGAATATTGTTTTAGTACAGCTGAACATATAGCACTGGATGTTGCGTTTGGCCGGATATTGCAGTGTCATATAATTGAGAGTTTACTAGAGGGGGAAGCCAGGTTCAGTAAAGCAGAAAGTTTGTTAAATCCACGGCCCCCTCCTCCCCCCTCTTCAGGTGGGAATTCAAGCACATTTGAAAATGGATTATTACAATATCGTATTCTAGCACTAAACATTAAGACTGTACCCATCTTACACTAACTTGGCCCATAATTTTGCTCCATAATTTTGCTCCTTTGCAACTTATTTCACATCCTTGTCAGCATTTCTTTATGTTGAGTACAATATTACTATTTTCTGGTATTACTGCTCAGCAGTCATGATGGAGAGAGGTTTGGAAAGGCCATGTAATGCGCATCATTTAACGACCATTACTAGGTATGGCCAAAAAACTGTTTAGTGGGCTAAGAGGCTGATGGATTTACCCTCATTTTAACAAACTTGTTTTGTGGTAACCTGGGTAATATCTTTTTTATGTCCATACAAGGCAAAAGAGTTATGCTCTGGTGGATGTGGCATGTGTATTCTATACAATACACATTTATCCAGTTGACCCCTCATATCTACCTCAGAATGCCAATTCTGAACAATGCAATTCCCTTAACCTCTTCATTCCAGTGGCATATTTCTTTCTATATGCTTATAACTTCCAAAGGCTTGTATACTCATTTTTTTTTTTATCGAGGCAAAGATGCACTTGACAGGCTGGTGATGATTGGCCGAATGCAACATGTGCAAATAACATTGTTGTATTTCATAGTAATGTGAATCGAAGCATATTGACTGACTCAAATACAACAGTGTTTTTCGGACATATTGCATTCAGCCAATCATCACCAACTTGTCAAATGCATCTTCACCTCGATGAAAAAAAGCTGAGTGTAGGGGAGATTTCTTACAGGAGTGAGATAGCTATCTTTCATTAACACCTTCATTACAAGACCTCCACTTTGCTGAATCATTCCTTGTGGTAGTAGCAAGATAAAAAACAAGTATGATATGTCACAGGATTGAACGAGTTATTTGTATCCCTGTACAGGATTTTCTCACCTAACCTAACAAATATGGTAGAGACACAGCAAATCAGCTTTGTGCTGGTACTTCCATTGTAATGTTCTCTTGTATTTGAGGGTGGTATCATTGTATCAGCATTACTTGAAGTCTCTGTACCACTCGTGATGACTTCTTATCCTTTGTTTCATGGAGCATGTGCCACTCTGTTTCCTTACCTTTTACATCACTGGTTAGTATTTTTATAACTGAACCCTTCTAGAGAGATCAAGTCCTAAATCCAGACATTGCATAAATTTCTGCCATAACTTTCCCTGTATTTGTTTTTTTTTTTTCCATATTGATCTACATACTTTCTCCAGGATCCCCAAATTATCGTGGATGTCCAACTGTATTTTAAAGCTGGAGCATATATGGGTTGGATTTCTGTATTTTACTTTATGTTTTATTGCGCTATAATATTAGTATATTTTAGGCACAGTAGACTATATACAGTTTATGTAGGGATACTGAACTGGGTATTGAAAGAACATCACAAATAAGAGAGGGGTCTGTGTTTAGAAATTGTTCCATTATTGATGTTTTTGTGCCAATATGTAGGCTAGTACATTACTATACTCTTAATATTACAGGTACTATTTGTGAGTAACAGAGTAAGCATCAAAATTAAACTTTATTTTAATTAATTAAGAATAAATTTATTATTATTATTATTATTATTATTATTATTAATTTAATTCCTTCAGTCAAAATTATGCACTGTATTTTAAATTTTGTTCTTGCTGTCATCATCATCATCATCACTTATTCCATGGGTGGGAAAAGAAGCTGGGATGATGATGATGATGATGATATCTCTGGAGCATTTTATTCAGCTGGAAATTTTTTTTTGAACTGGAGAAGTTAGATACAGCCTTTGTTTACAATTTCAGTACAAGGTGTCTCCCCAAAGCTGAATAAAATTTTCTAGAGGTAGAAAGAATTGAGTAAATAATGCCACTGGTTTGAAGGGACTAAAATAGAGGAAGCACAGTATTGATGTGTAGATGTTTACTTCTGATCATAATATATGAGTTATAGAATATGCTGTTTACTGCTGTTCACATGCTTCTTGTTTTCATTACTTGAAATAATGATGTAGTTTTGTCATCTGGAGATTGCAAGAAGAGATATGAAAGAAATTATCGTTTTGAAGGAGTCAGCAGAAACAGTAGTTGATAATAAGGAGTTCATATCTCAGAGACAGATATCTGATGTACACTTAGTAGCATGTTGCTTGCTAAAGTTTAACATTTATCCTATGATACAAACCTGTCTTCAGTGTCCACAGTATACTTATGTACTGGTGTATTTCACACTAACAAGGAAAAGTTGGTGTAAGAAAAATCCATTCACAGCTATAAATGATTAGACTTTTTTTTTTATATAGCAATTTTGTAGAAGCTAGTTTGGAACTGTGTATGTGTTTTTGTGAAACGAGTGCTTGGATATAATAAAAAAGGGTGCAGTGTTAGTTACATATATGTGGGTGTTAGTGGTTAAATGATTGTATACAGCACATGTGTTCCATGAATGCTATATATTATACAGATGCTTGTGTTGTATTAGTGCTGAAGAGGGATACCTTCATGTGGTGGCACCAGTATACTTGTAGATGCATTTATACAAACATCTCTCAGCTCTCTTCCTATCTCCCAAAAGAGGGATGGTGGCCTGTCAGAGAAGGGCTGCTGCAGTCTGCAGTCCACCAGGTTCATGTTTACATGATGCTGGGGCTACAGCTACTGCTGCTGCTTCTGCTACTACTACTACTACTGTGTGTGGTGTGTGTGTGTGTATGTGTGTGGTGTGTGTGTGTGTGTGTGTGTGTGTGTGTGTGTGTGTGTGTGTG
>JAGKTI010004111.1:35906-52531 GCA_018397915.1 Birgus latro
GCCCTTTGCCTACACATCCTAGACTTTCAGTCTTGCAGTTCAATAATGGTTTGCTTTCAGTTTGCTGGATACTTGACAATTGTTGCGCAAATTTTTATTCCTGACACATCTTTTTTTGTATGAGGTTCTGTTCTGTAATATATATCATAGTGTGAATTTTATTTCAGTCTTATTAAATATATTAGTACAGAATGTATGCTTGTATATGCAGCATTATATTGACATTTTAGTAACAAGTGTATTTAAGGCCTACTGTAGAATGAGTTGTATTTTTGTAATTCATATCATGTTAACTTGATATAACCAAAGAGTAACTACAAGTATGGTAAATAAATATTGTGAAAATGAAATCTGATGTTCATTATTCATTATCCTCTCAAAACAAGCATGTGTTTTTGCCTGGTCTTAAGACTGAATTTATAAAGGATCCTTTGTTGAATTTATGTGATCAGCTAAATATTCATTCCAATGTGATTGTTAAGCATTCAGCAGCTGTGTAAATGAAGGCAAATATATGCAAACAGTTTTATGCACAATGAATGTTAGAAGAATTTATAAATGTTGGCCCAGAATTGCACTAACCTATTCAACCCAGGGATACTTATCTATCTATTGCCAGATGCTTTAATCCCGTAAGGAGAGGCCACAAACAAATCGTCTCCATGTCACTCTGTCCCCCGCCATTTCACTGCCCTGCTCCCAGCTCATACCCCCATCTCTCATATACCTCTTCACTCATCCCTCCATCTCATCCTTGGTCTCCCCCTCCCTCTACCCCCCTCCACCTCACTCACATACACTCTCTTCGTCAGTCTCTCACTCTCCATCCTCTCCTCATGGCCAAACCACCTTACTGTAATGTGTTTCTCCTAACGCTTCTTATCACGTCCACATCCACACCACAACGTTCCTTCACTTCCTTATTTGTCAGTCTCTCTCTCCATGTGACTCCACACGCTCCTCTCAAATAACTCATTTCCACTGCTTTCACCCTTGACTTGTGTCCCTCCAACTGGGTCCAAGCTTCACTTCCATACATTAGAGTTGGTATAAAAATATTGTCATGTATCACATTATTGTAATGTAGTAGCTTTTTCACTTCCATGCTCACTGCTTTCAGGGAACCAGCAACCTTTCTTCCCTGTTGTACCCTTTCAAGCACTTCACCCTCTAAACTTCCATACTTACTCATCACACTACTCAAGTACTTAAATGCACTCACATTTTCCATTTCCTCCACATCCAACCTCACTGTACATTCACCGACTTCACTTCTCTCGAAGACCATCACTTTACTCTTCCCTACATTCACCTTTAGATTCCGTTTCTTACACACACTCCCAAACTCATCCACCAAGCCTTGCAGTTTGCCTTCGTCTTCACACAGTGTCATCTGCAAACAACAGTACTGGTAGTTTCCAAACACTGCCCTCTCTCATTAGGTCCACTCCAACATCCACTGCCCTACCTTGTATCTCTTTTATAACCCCATTGGAATACCTGCCAAAGGACGAGACCCAAGGGAAGACAAGACACTCATCCTAAGAGGAGGCCACGGGGAGAAGCACAGGGGCCCCGACCCGCACCGACCCATGTCCCCTGCTACCATATGCCCCTCCTCCACCCAGCCAGACCAGCAGGGTGTGCATCGCCCAGGTGCTTTACCCTCCAACCAGGACAGCACTCACCAGACTTGGGGTAGGACTTGTTTTCATACAGTCCCATGTAGGCCCTCAGTAATGTCCACCGGACTTGCCACTAGAGGAGGAACGACCACCGGTTTTTTCCAGTCCTACACAGCCCAAGGGGAGCAGTGGCACAGTAACGTCTACCGGACTTGCTGTAGAGGAAGAGCCCACCAGATCTCCCTCTTCTGCTACCCACCTACAGGAGCAGGGGCACGGTAACGTCCACCGGACTTTCCATCGGAGGAATGTCCACCAGACTTCCCCCACCTGTCATCCCAGAGAAGTGAGCAGAGCCTTGGTAGTGTCCACCAGACATGCCATAGAGGGGGCATCCACCGGATACCCCTCGCCTGCAACTTTCGCCCATCAGTGGGACCTCGGTAATGTCCACCAGACTTACCGCAGGCGCAGGAATGTCCACCGGACTTCCTTTCCCTGCTGCCCCTGGGACAAGTGGTGCCCCGGTAACGTCCACTGGACTTGTTGGGCAGGAGGAATGTCCACCGGACTTCCTTCCTCCACTTCCCCAGAAGGGAGCCTTGGTAACGTCCACCAGACTTGCCAGGTGGAGGGAGCATTCACCGGATCTACTTCCACTGCCCCAGAGTGGAGTTCCAGCAACATCCACCAGACTTGCCAAGCTGAGGGAATGATCACCGGTCTTCCCTCCTCCACTACCCCAGAGGTTCCCACTGAGGGCAGTGTCCCTGGCTCAGCCCGCCCCTCCAGAGGCTGAGCGAGACGCCCCTCACGCTCCCCCCGTACCACCAGGGGTGGAGATTGCTCCCCCACAGAGTCCCTGGTGCAGGACGGCTGGAGCGGCCCTGTCATGAGACTGGGTGTCCTGTCGTTGCAGCCATCCTCTCGATGCCCCCAGCTGCTGTCGGACTCCGGGGGAGAGAGCAGCTGCAGGCAGCCCCTGACAGCCTCCCCGACCCAATGAGATTGCAGCCCCCAGTCCTCAAGGGGTGCCCCGACGACCCCGGGCCAGGACCAGCCCAGACCCTCCAGCAGGATCCCCACCACTGCTAAGGGCTGGCGCCGAGCTGTGTGCCTCCTAGCCCTGGCCCCAGTCCCGAGGGCCACCCCACACCTACGGGTCCCACCAAAAGAGGGCTGCCCACCACACCGCCCTACAGCCCACACTGGACAACCCACTACGCAGCCCAAGAGCACACTTCAGACGGCCCACCTCCCACATCTGGCGGCCACCTGCATCTCCCTGTGTGATCTAGTCTGCTCCAAACTTAGTATAGACAATAAGTGTTTGTACTGTGCCATGTGTTTTGCGTATAACATTGTATGTTCTCTTTATATGGTAATATACGTGTAAGACTGGTTAGCCTGTGTTTGTGCCCTGTTCCTTTGTTGCATGCTCTTGTCCGGTCCTGAACAAAAGAACCCAAGTCCATGCCCCGCCTTCCAAGTGAAAGAAGTTGGACTTAAAACACAGAGCCTAACACTGGTGGCTAGCAGTAGTTCTAGATCCGGCAGAGCAACGAGGAGTAAAAAGGGAAAGTAACAAAAATGGCTTCCAAACCTAACGTACAATTACCAAAATTCGACCCTGAACAATGTGACATAGTCACATACGTGTGCATGGTCAAACCTTTATTGGACATAGGGTTTGAGCACAACAGAGAAACCTACCCCACCTGGGAAAAACAGTCTCCAGCATCGCTGAAAAAATCGTCCCTGAGCTGACATGGGCAGAATTCAAGCAAATCGTGACCCAGGCGGTCACACCATCACTAGGAAAGGTCATCGCTCTCTCACAACTTAACGCCCTCACCTACGACGGTAACATGGAAGACACCCTCATCCAGGCCAGGTGACACGTCACCGCCGCATACCCGGGAGCTGACACCGCCACCCGGGACCAACATACCTTCAACACCTTACTGAGGATCCTCCTCAGTGCCATCAGAAAGCACTTTACAATATATGACCCAAAGGGGAACCTTGATAATGACGTCCAGCTCGTCAGGCGCCTCCTTGCCGCCCGCACTGCCCCACAACAAATCGGCGAGGTGAGCCGAGTTACAACCCTTAAGCCGCCTCATCCCAAACCCTGGACGTCCCCCAACAACACCATGCCTTCAGCACCACCCACCATACCAAGGGCACTCCCCACCAAGAGGTGGAGTGCCCCGAAAGAGAACACCAACCTCATTTCCATCAACTCTTGGGAATTCTCAGCTTGTAATCAACGGTGCCCTATCCATGACATACAGGAGCAGCTGAAGGCCGCCCGACGCAGAGCAGCCACCCAGGGGCGCCACAACGTCTCCATAGAGGAGGACAGCATCGAGGATGACGCCCCCACAACTGACTACTCCGACCCCGGGGAAACAGAACTCGGCGAGGAGGACGCCCCACAACAATTGGATTTTTAGGACCGCCCCCGCACCTCCTCACGGTGGTGGGGGCCACCTCACACAAATACCACCCCCCAGTCTATGACAAGATGAGGCTGAATGGGGTGAAAGTGAGGCTTCTGTTTAATACAGGAGTGGCCAGGTCCTGCTTCTACCACCACTTCTACTCCCGCCATGCCTCGGCTTTCGGCCCACTCCTCCCCACTTCCTACCATCTCTTAGATGGAGGGGATGGCCCCCTGCCCACATGTGGGGAGACCTGGGCCCTATGTGCCGAAACCCATTAGAATGTATCTGCCCAACACCAGTTTATTATCTTCGACTCAACCTGCTGTGCATAATGGCTCCCTGGGGCTGGAACTCCTACAAAAACTCCACACTAGCATCGATTGCCACTAGCGGCGCCTCTACTTCATGAAACCACCAGATCCTTCCCCTTGGCCACACTGTACGTGCACAACCACTCCCCCTTCCTGCCCCCCTACCCAAGCCATCATGTCATCCGCTCTACCTCCTACAACCCCTAGCCCCCCCTCTCACCACCCCACCCACCACCTTCCCAACCACCATCAGGTGGCCTGACTCCACCTGCATCGACGCACTGGAAACTCCACCCTGTTCTCCTCAAGCCTACCAACGGGAGCCATCGTCTCCTGCCTGTTGTCCCCTACCTTTCTTCCCCCCCATATCGGAGCAGTGCACATCGCCAACATTTCCACCAGCCCCCCTCACCCTCCGCAAGGGATTAGTAGTCGGGGAGATGGAAGAAGCGGGGCCGTGTGCCTCTCCCCCCTCCCTTCTCCCCCGCCGCCCTGGGGGGGCCCCCAATACCTGAACCTCTCATCGCAACAAACTGACAGCCTTCGATGCCCCCTCCTGAACTTCCAAGACATCTTCTCGTCGGGACCAACAGACATCGGCCACACCACGTACCTGTCCCACGAGATACACACCACAGGACCGCCTATACGCCAACCATCTAGAAGAAAAAACCTAACCAACAGACTGAAGAAGACCGGGAGGTCCAGGACATGCTAAATGCCGGCGTCATATCTCCATCCACCAGCCCTTGGTCCTCTCCTGTCGTCCTAGTAAAGAAAAAAGATGGTACCATGCGCTTTTGCGTGGACTGCAGGCGGTTAAACGACATGACTACCAGGGACGCCACACACCTGCCCAGGATCGACGACTCTCTTGTCTCCCTATACGGGGCATCCTGGTTCTCCACCCTCAACCTGCAGTCAGGATACTGGCAGGTCCCAGTGCATCCCCAAAACAGAGGCAAAACTGTATTTTCTACAAGCAACCGGAAGCATTGCGAATTTAACTCCTCCCCTTCGGTCTCTGCAATGCCCCTGCGACGTTCTCCTGGCTGATGAAGTCAGTGCTCAGCGGCCTCACCTGGGAGATATGCCTCGCATACTTGGATGAAGTGATTATCTTCAGCCCGACCTGGGCTGAGCACCTCCACTGCCTCCAGCAAGTTTTCCTCAGAATCCGGCAGGCAGGGCTCAAGCTTAGTGTGTTCTAGCTCAACGTTCCGTCTTCTTCCTGGGACACGTCATCTCCAAGGAGGGCGTAGCTCTTGACCTAGGTAAATTACAAGCCATCGCAGACCTCCCCCTGCCCCGAGACGTCCACGAGGTCCATGCCTTCTTCGGCCTTGCATCATACTATTGGCGTTTTGTAAAGGGGTTCGCAAACATAGCAAAACCACTCCACGATTTGACAAAGAAGGGCGAAACTTTTACCTGGACAGAAGACCACGTACAGGCGTTCAGCACACTCAAAAACAAACTGATCACCTGCCTTTCCACCTGTACACTGACATATCTTTAGTAGCGATCAGTGCAGTTCTAGCTCAAGTCCAGGAAGGGCAGGAACACATCATTGCCTGCGCCAGCCGCACACTTAACCAGGCCGAAAGAAACTACGCCGCCACCAAACGGGAATGCCTGGGCATCATCTGGGCTCTGGAATACTTCTGGGCTTACCTGTCCGGCACCCACATCACCATAATCACTGACCACCAGTCCCTCGAGTGGTTACGGCAATCAGAAACCCACAACGCCCAAATCATCAGATGCAGAGAAACCCTTGAGGAGGTCAACTTTGAGATAGTGTATCGGCCAGAGAAATTACATACAAATGCCGACGCCCTATCCAGACTACCCATCAACTCCATCCACGCCACCCCAAGCCTCCTACAGCGATAGAAAGAAAAAGACCGGCCCGACTGGTTTCCACCCCACATATTCTCCAAACTTCAACGGCACGGTGACCACTTGTGCACACACTTGGGACACATAGCCCTCGAGCCAGACACTGCCCTAGACACTCTGACACACTTACACTCAGATAACGGTATACACCTCGGAACAAAAAATCTCCTACAGATTTTCAGCGACATCTACTGGACACCAAATGCCTCACACCTAGCCAAGCGAGCTGTTCAAGCCTGCTGAGCATGTGCGCTCGGGGAAGACACCACCAGGACACCAGGCCCCTCCGTAAACATCCTTGCCAAAAAACCATGGCAGTTCCTTTCAGTGGACATTGTCGGGCCCCTTCCACCCAAATCAGGCTATAAATACATCATCACATTCGTCGACACCTATTCTATTCCTGATTGCCTGCTCAGGAAAAGAACACCACGCCGTCACCGTGGCAGACGCCCTAGTCTGCCGTGTATTTCCGTATTTTGGCATCCTCCAGGCTCTCCACTCCGACAACGTCCCGGAGTTCACCAGCAAGAAATGGACACAGCTCGCCAAAATATTCGGGTACAACATCTCCCACTCCTCTCCATACTGATCTCAAGGAAATGGTATTTGTAAGAGGAGCCACTGCACCCTACTCAGCTAAGTGCGAACCAATATCCAGGAAACACAAAACGAAGACTGACCAGCCCACGTGAAGATCGTACAATGAGGAATTAACTACTGCCCACGCGAAGATGGCATCACCCCCCACGAGTGAGTGTTCGGCGAAGCACCACTCCTCCTGCCACTCCATCACCACTTGCAACCACCTGCCACCTCTTCTGCCTCTGACCCCCTACACCATTTCTGTTATGCTACGGTTTCGAGGTTCAACTACTTGTCCCTCAGACACGTATGTGTGTGGCAGAGTATTATTGTGCCACGTCTCCGAGGGCCGACCTCTTGTTCCTCGAACACGTAGGCTTAGAGTGGGGTTCTTTCTCAAGACCGGGTCAGCATACAAGCGGGAGGGCAAGGCACAAAAACTCGGCAGTAAACAAACAAACAAACATATATTAACCAAGTTACAATCCCGGATACAAATTTGACAGGTGGTCATTGGGTGAGAAACCAGTCACTACAAAATCTAGATGTCACTCTACAGACAATGGGAAAGTATGGTAATATCTTTGTAATATTCAAGTTATAAATGCAACACTAGTACACAAGGTAAGTATGATTATATTGGCCTTTATACACAACAGTATTATAGCACTGGATGACGAAGTTATGGCACTACACACTTATTAATATACCACCCTCATCACTATTTCGGCGGCGCTCACAAGGGAGGCTAAGACTTAGATATTATACGCTAGATAATTTAATATTACACTTTTAGATGAATCACTACAACTGAACCATACGCTTAGGACGGGTGCATCAGCTGGTGTTCTGGCCGCACTTTAAGATTGATCTTTTAGGTTAATTCTACTGGGGGATAATATCAGGTTAACCCTTTTGCGCATGATGATGCCTTAGGCATCATTTGGGTTTGTCCGTGAAAATGCATGATGACAACCAAAGTGTCAAAAAGAGCAAAAAAAAAAAAAAAAGTTTTCAGTCAATTTGCGTCATTTTTGGAGGTGTCATAGCTTGCCTGGCTCTTGTCAAACGTAATGAGTTGGCAACTGTGGGTCCTGATACCAGTGTCAGTGCATACAGGTTGTTTAGTACCGAACTAGCTGTCAGTGGGGGAGGAGTGCGTGGTCCCTTGTCCCTTTAAATCCACTCTATTACCCGCATCGCGGCAGCACGACGTATTTCGCTACACCAATAGTGCTCATATAGAGTTTTGGGGCATTAATGTGATTAGATTTGGTGTTTGCAATAGGAAATTTAGGTGTTTGTGAAGCATTTTTGGCAGTTATCAGCCGTTGAGCCAATGAAGATTTTGTTACTGTTTCTAACCCTGGCCCCAGAACTACACTGCCTCTACCCTTCACCAAATGTGAGTGTTCATCTATAAAAAGAGTGTCAGTGTATCATGTCAATATAGTTTGCAATACTTAGTGTGCAAGGAAATAGTGAAACAGTGAAGTAGGTTAGAGGGAGGCAAGAAACAGTCCTATAGTCACGAAATGGTGTGAGTACACGGTAGTTTTTTGCAATTTTCTCGAAAACTATTAGGCAGAGGAGAACCGTTTGGGGCTTAAATGAAAGCCCATAAAATTCTGCATAAGGTGATGAAATAAAAACATAACACTGCCGAAAAAAGTTTTTTGCTAGAGCTCCCCGAATAAAAAATCTGTTGTCTGTCAGAAATTGATGTTACTTTTTCGCTTACTACCCGAAAACCATACCTCGCATCAAACTGAGAACTATCCCATTCAAAAACTAATAAAATTCTCTTTCTATTGATGATATAACATGTAGAGATGGGTTAGTAAACATTGGAGTGATGATGTTGGGAAGTGAGATGAATGTTCCCGAATGCTTATTCGCAGCCCTAATGTACATATATACAGTGTGTTTTTGTTTTTTTTCTTGCTTATCGTGTAGGACAAACATCGACGAGTAGGAATATATAGGTTTTGTGGTAAAGTAAATAAGTTTGGGTGATGAAAATAAGCCGCGAATACACGATTTTGGTGCGTGCGGAGGGCGGCAGGGGGGTGGGGAGAGTGATGTGTCGTAGAACACAAAACTTACTAAACTTACCTGTGTGTGAAAGGGTTAATATTTGAGGGGTGGCACTTCTATAGTACTGGGACAGTTACAGTAATCTGTATATATGTGGACACATACATTTACACTTCGATCGGTCCAGTTCTACAAAACACAACGTAAGGGTATCACATCATCACTGTGGCCAATTGCCTTGAGTTAATTACTGCCTTCACATCACAGATACAAGCACTTGAGTTCACACTTGTACTTATTCAGTCCATTGCACTTATAACGCTTTCACTGGTACCGGACAGTGTGTGTCTATCGTCCCCGAGCTTCTCTGGCTGGTGGCATGATGGGAGGCTCACCTCTCTTGGAGCCCCAACAGGGAGTGTGGGGCTCGGGGCTGGGACCGATGAGAAAGAGCAGGCGGGCCTGGTGGCGCTGGCTCCTGGGAATGCTGGGCGGATCTCCTGCGTCAGGCAGGTCTCGCCCTGGAGTCCTGGGTATCCCCCAGGGTGTCTGGGGACCAGGGTCCCTCGAACCTGAGGTCGCCATCGGAGGGGAGCTGCAGCAACTTCCGGAAGGGGGAGTCACCGTCAGGGTGATGTCGCGGCAACCTCGGGCAGGGAGAGTTGCCGTCAGGGTACGTCTGCGGCAACCCTTCTGCGACTTTCATCAGGAGGGTTGGGCTGGAGGGTGAGGATGCCAAGGCTCCGGATGGGGCTTTGCCAATAGTCCTCCAATAAAGGATCTCCCTGGTGCTCGCCTCCTGGAGTAGGGGGAGCGTGTCCTGCCCGGCCACAGGAGGAGGGGTGGGCCAAGCAAGGGACCTCCTCTTCAGGAGACGCCCTAGAGACAGAGGGTGAGGAGCGGACGGTGGCTTGCTCTACCTCCCCCATGTGGACAGTGGCCTGCATGGCAGTTCCTCTACCCCAGTGGACTACAGGGAAAATACGAGCCGAAGCTCGCTGTACTCTGCCTCCTGAAGGGGAAGGGGGCCTCCTGTAGGTGAGGAGCGGATGGTGGCCTGCTCTGCCTTAAGCCTGACACGGACGGTGGCCTATGTTGCGGTCCTACAGGAGAAAGCAGCGGAGGGGCAGATGGTGGCCTGCCCTGCCTCGTTCCTGACATGGACAGTGGCCTGTGTCGCGGTGCTGCTCTTGGGGGAGACTGCAGGAGAGGAATGGATGGTGGCCAGCTCTGCCTCAACCTGACACAGATGGTGGCCTGTGCCGCAGCCCTGCAGGGGGATGGCAACTGAGGAGCGGACGATGGACTGCTCTGCCTCTGACCTGATACGGACGGTGGCCTGTATCACGGCATTGCCCGGGATTGGCTAGGCAATCCCGGTCTGCTCCCGTGGTGGAATTCCCACTGTATTTCTGACTGCACGCATTTCACCACCCACTTCTGGGGAGAAGTCACGTTCCCGTGGCTGGAGGTGGTAGATGTCGGTGTTGCTGGTTTGGTGGATGGCCATGGGGTGGTGTAGGAACGCCATCTGGTGGAGCGTGGTCAGGTTGGGTGGTTGGTTGGGGGTATAGGCGACGCTGAGTGTGGAGGTGCGGTGGGAGCTGTGCAAGGGTCATAGTAAGTGAGGGGTGCCCCAGATCTGGTGGTGTCATCCATGGGGCGAGAGCCAGGTCACGTGTTGTATGCCCATGGTGTCTGGAGGGGTCGGCTTTTATGTCTGGGTGGTAGGGGTGCGGGCATCTTTCCCCTGGAAATTCGGCGGGGTGGAATTTTCCACTTGGCTTGGTGTATGGGTAGGGAAATAGGGGTAGTGTTTGGTGTCGGGGTGGGTAAGTGGGTGTGGGCGTGGATGTGTATCGTGCAGGTGGGGTTGAGATGCGCCCGGAGCGAGTGGTGGTGGTGGTGGTTAAAACCGGGGTCGGTGGAGAGGGCGAATGATGCCCAGGAGTGGGGGGGAGGCAGTCTCCGATGGTGAGATGCGGGCAGCGGAAGGCAGGAATGAGGTGGTGTCTTTGTTAGAGAGTTGATGTGATGTGGAGGGGGTTTGGGGTGCACGTGGGCGCATGGAGGTTGCCTTTGTGTGAGGTGGTGGAGAGGTGTGTGGTGTGGGTGTGGTGTCAGATGGCTGTGTAGTTGGCGTGGGTGGTGTAGGTGAGTCGGGGCTAGGCAGCTCCGGTGGTGGGGTGGTAGTGTGGCGTGTTGCTGGTGGCGTGGTGCACATGGGGAACAGCGGCCGGGAGGTGCTCGGTGGTGGGGAAGGGGTGTCCGGGGGGTGGGGAGGTGGAGGGGGAGGAGAAGTAGGGAAAGGATTCTGGTGACACGCTGTGTTTCGTTGTTGAGGGTGGAGTGGGATGGGGGGTGGGAGTTTGAGGTGGCGAGGGGGAGGGCGCTTTGAATGGGTGCACGTGGCGGTTCCTTTAGGTCCTGCAGGTGTGGTTGTAATCTATCGTCACCTGGTATGGATTTGGAACGCTGGTGACGGTATAGGGCCCTGTGAAGTGTGGGGAGATTTTGCTGGGGGTGGGGAGTTGGGCGACCACCACCCTGTCTGCTGGCATGTAGGGGTTTGTGGGTGTGAGATCTGGTTGCAGATCTTGGTTGTGTTGGAGGTGCTGAAGGCGCCTTTTGAGGTGGTGAGGGGGATCGGAGGTCGGGGGCTTTGATGGGGGCTGGAGGTGATGATGCAATCGTAACAGGAGCTGCGTTTCGCCAAAAACCTTTTGTGGTGGGAGATGCTGTCATTGCGGGGGCAGGTGTTCATCCCCCACTGGATTATTTTTATGTGGGCAGGCCAATCCTCGTCTTTGGTTTCCTGGATTCTCATTCGTATTTGATTCAGGAAGGTCCTATGGCTCCTTTCGCACACTCCATTTCTCTGGGACCAGTAGGGAGAGAAGTGGGAGATGTATCCAGAGATGGTGGATAGTTCTTCCCATACACGCCCGGTGAATTCTGGGGCATTGTCTGAGTGGATGGCTTGTGGAGTACCAAAGTATGGGAGGACATGGCGAACGAGGGCCTTGGGCACTGCCTCCTTGGCAGGGCAAGTTGTCAAGGCTTGTGGGTGGTTATCTTCCCTGATGGGCCGGTGGTGCAAGTGATGTCTTTCCCCAGGCTGCATGCTTGGCAGGCTTGGGTGACCTGTTTGGCGAGGGTGGTGGTGTTGGGAGCCCGGTATATGTCTGAAAATACCTGGGTGAGTTTCTTGATGCCTAGGTGGATCCTGTTGTCAGAGTGCAGGTGTGTGAGTGTGTCCAGGGCTGAGTCAGGATCTAGTACTATGTGGCCAGAATGGGTGAACAACTGGTCCCCTTGGCGGTGCAACTTGGCAAATAGTTGCGGTGGGATCCAGGTGGGACGGTCTTTTGCCTGCCAGCATTGGATCAGGTCGGGCTGGTTGCGGAGGGATTGAATCAGGAGGTGAGATTGGGCATCGCGCTGGTGTGTAATTTCCCCGGGCGATATGCGATTTCATAGTTAAATTCTTCTAGGGTTTTTCACCAACGGATGAGCTGGGCATTTTGGGTGGTAGATTGCTGGAGCCATTGGAGGGACTGGTGGTTAGTTATAATGGTGATCCGGGTGCCTGAGAGGTAAGCCCTGAAGTGTTCCAGTGCCCAGATGATTCCTAGGCACTCTCTCTTTCTGGTGGCTTAGTTTCATTCCGCCTGGTTGAGGGTGCGACTGGCACAAGTTATGATGTGTTCTCGCCCCTCTTGTACTTGTGCGAGGACGGCGCCAACAGCCACTAGGGAGACGTCTGCATATAGCTGGAACGGCAGGTCATAACTTGGGAAAGCGACAATTGGGGCTGAGATGAGCTTGGCCTTTAAGGTGTTGAAGGCTGTTACTCGTTCGTCAGTCCACATTAAAGGTTCACCTTTTTTGGTAAGATCGTGTAGGGGCTTGGCGATGTTTGCAAACCCTTTCATGAAACGCCTATAATACGATGTAAGCCCCAGGAAGGCGTGGACCTAGTGAACGTCTCGTGGTAGGGGTGGGTCTGCGATGGCTCACAGTTTGTTCAGGTCGGGGGAGATGCCTTCTCCAGAGATAACGTGTCCTAGGAAGGCCACGGATCTTGCAGCTAAGACACATTTGGAGGGTTTGAGTTTTAATCCTGCCTGGCGAATACAGCCGAAAAGCTGTCTGAGGTGGTGGAGATGCTCAGACCAATGACATCGTCGAGGTACACTAGGCAGACTTCCCAGGTGAGACTACTGAGGACGGATTCCATTAGACGAGAGGAAATGGCAGGTGCATTGCATAGTCCAAAAAGAAGGACATTGAACTGGTAATGTTTGCCATTACTAGTGGAGAACGTGTTCTTACCCTGGTGTTTCGGGTGTACTAGAACCTGCCAATTTCTGGATTGGAGGTCTAAGGTGGAGAACCAGTTGGATCCATGAAGCGAGTCGAGAGAGTCGTCGATCCTGGGAAGGGGGGTGGCATCTCAATGTTTAAGCGGCGGTAATCGACACAGAATCTGAGAGTGCCGTCTTTCTTTTTAACAAGTACTGTGAGTGAGGACCACGGGCTGGCATCGAGCATTTCCTGGACCTGACGGTCTTCCTCCACACGTTGGTTAGGATTTTTCTGGCAAGATGGTTGTCGGATGGGGGGCCCTGTGGTATGAATCTCATGGGTGAGGTAGGTGGTGTGGCCTATATCTGTGGGTCCCACCGTGAATAAGTCTTGAAGTCCAGAAGGAGTTGGTGGAGAGTCTCGGCTTGGTGTGGGGAAAGATGATCGGGTAAGGGGGGATGGGAGGGGAGAAGGTGCAGAGGGGGGTGTTGCATAAGGCTTGGCTTCTTCCAGGTTGCCGACAATTAACTCTTTTGGTAGGGTAAGTGGAGTGGTGGCAAGATTGGCTACTTTCACTGCCCCGATGTGAGGTAGGAGGAAGGTGGGAGACAGCAGGCAGGGTGAGAGGGACCCTGCTGGCAAGTTTGGGGAGAAGAGTGTGGAAGCCCCAGAGGGTTTGTTGAGAGTGAGCCAAGCCTCGTGCTGGGGAGGGATGGTGAGGGTGGAGGCGACGGTAGCGGTGAAGGTAGGGTGGGCAGGTGGGGGGGTGGGGGTTGGGGTTGGTGGTGGGGTGGGGGAGGGGGAAGGGGTCTTGCACGTGCAGAGAGGTTGAGGCTGGCCTAGACGTTGTCAGAAGTGGAGTCGCCTATGCTCGCATGGAGCTTTTGGAGGAGGTCCAGGCCCAGGTAACTGTCAAAGGTATGGCATGAGGAGTCAGATATGATGGATAGGTGTTGAGCCGTTACTTGTTGGTGGATGTCGGCTCTTAAGGCCCGTGTCTCCCCATGGAAGACAAAGGGCCTTCCCCGCATCCACGAGGCGGGCTGAAGTGGGGAAGAGGGGGCCAAAGGCCGATTTATGGTGGGAGTAAAAGTGCGTGTAAAGGCATGATTGGGCAGCTCCCGTGTCCACCAGAAGCCTTGCTTTGACCCCATTCAGCCTCATTTTATCGTAGACTTGGGGGGTGGTACTTCTATGAAGTGGCCCTTCCCACCGTGGGGAGGTGCAGGGGCGGGCCTAAAAATCCAGTGCAATCTCGAATGCCTCCTCCATTAGTTCACTGCTTTCCTCTGGGTCAGGATCGGTGTTGTCTGTAGGGGGAGGGTCTGGGCTGGCGCCGTCCTCATCCATGGCGGAGACACAGCGGCGCCCTTGCGTGTTGAACCTCCATCGCGACACCTTGAGCTGTTCGCGAATATCGTGCAGGGGACACCGGTTACTGCACGCGGAGAATTCCCATGGGTTGATGGTGATATGAGTTTTCCTTGAGGGGGGGCCGTTTCTTTGTGGGATGGGCCCTGGGTATGGTGGGAGTGGGCACAGGGATGGGTTGAGGCGAGGACAACTGTGGTTTGGGGGAAGGTGGGGGCAGTTTAGTGGGGAATTTACTCACCGTCCCAATGAGTTGCGTGGTGGGGCATGCTGCGAGGAGGCGTCGGATTAACTGGATGTCTCTGTCCAGGCCTCCTGACGGGTCATGTATGGTAAAATGTTCTTTTACCGTGCCCGAGAGTATCTTAAGAAGGGTATTGAAGAGTTGCTGGTCCCGGGTTTCAGCGTCAGCTTCCGGGTATGCGGCAGTGATGAGTCACCGCCTGGATCACTGTGTTGTCCAGGCTACCGTCGTATGTAAGGGAGTCCAGTTGTGATAGGGCCTCAACTGTGTCCAGCAGCAGGTTCAACTGGTTCTGCTCAGCTGGGTAGCGAACCCTCATTAGGTTGTGAAGAACGATGGCTACCAATACAATGTCAGTAACTATATCCGGCTCTTGTTTCATGGTGGTCAGGAGGCATTGAAAGCGTTTTGTTAGGATCCCAGATGCATTTTCAACCACCCTCCTAACACGAGACAGGTGATAGTTGAAAAATCCTCTGATGACATGTCTGCTGTCGATGGGCAAACAGCTTATCAGCCACGATCGTAATGGGAATGCATCATCTCCTATTATGAAACAGGGAGTGTCCATGTCACCACCAGGCACTGGGTCAGCATTCGGTACACTGAGCAAACCGTCTTATGCACTCTCTCAGTTGGCAATCCCTGGAGGTCTGGACGTCTGATGCTGCTCCACTGGCACCGACTTCTAACCAGATAAACTTACAGTCCCCATCAACAAGTCTTAGCAGCACGATCGAATAAAATCCTTTGTAATTACAGCATTACAATCCATCATGTGTTGGCTTCCTATTGGCAATGTGTTTTCCATCCAGGACGTCGAGAGTGTGATGAAAGCGCCATCGCTGACAGAATTGCCAGGCAATTGCTCTCCAAGCATCAGCTGTTCTAGGCACTGGCTGCACTTAAGGGGTGAGCTCCTCACGGATGGCTTGACAGGTCTGCTGGCGCACTTCAGGGGCGAACTCCTCACGAATGGCTTGACAGGTCTGCTTCACAATGCCGGAAATTGTGTTTTGTGCCACGTGAGAGCCATAAATTAGACTGTGATGGCTATCACTGGTGCCAGGCATCGTAAGATAATAGCCAGTTGACATCCATCGTCAATGGCCCTCCAAAACAAGTGATCGTCTTTGGTAATCATGGGTCCCACTCCGGCTAGTATCTCCCTGTACATCGCAGGGCGCATGCATTGGAAGTTCTTGAATCCAGCCAGATCTTCTCCCTTCATCTCACCCATCAGCTGTTCATACTGGCCATGCAGGGGACGGCAGACAAGCCAACATCTGGTTCTCCTTCTTTTCTTCCTTCTCTGCCCCTGCTGCTGTAGATACCTGGCAACAGCTAAATTGTTTTCGTTTGTCAGTTTTCAACTGTAAATACATATAGGCAAACTCTAGTACCTTTGCCATGTTTTCCACTTCATCTACTTTCGTGAAATGACTGCTGCTTCAGGAGGCAGCCACCTTATATACCCTGACCCCCAAAAGACATGGGCGTACCTGGATACACCTGGGTCTGTGTAGCTATATGCACGGCTAACAGTGGCTTTACCCGGCTGTAAATAACATATGCCTCAATATACCCAAATTCTACTTAATAAAATCGTAGGTATACGTTACTAAATCAGGCCAATACCTCATCGAAATACAGGAGTTAGGGGTAAGGGCTGCACACAACCCGGACGCCGGTGCAGACGACATTAGCACCCCCAGCCCCCCAGGGACCACCTGCGGTCCACCGCTGACTCTGAGCGGCCCGGGACAGGAACGGCACACCTGTATCCCTCCCC
>JAGKTI010004112.1:0-42400 GCA_018397915.1 Birgus latro
GAAAATTGCGCCATATTAGTCTTCTGTGTGCCGTTTTTATTCTATAATATTTACATGAACTGCACTATTACCGAACAAGAGTTAGCCGAGTACCATCATCATGATCATCTTCATCATTGAAATACACACCGCCAAAACACCAACCCTAGGAGGAGACAACCGAGAGGTTATAACAGAGGGAGGACTCAGCGCGAGGCGGGCCCTACGCCCCTCTCGTGCACTGGTGCCTCACCTGGAAGGTAGCAGTCACGGCGCAGTACACCTCAGCCGGACCAGCCCTCGCCAGGTTCAGGGTGGGGCTAACTCCTTAGCCTCAGACAGCATCCCCAAGACGGAAAATAAAACCCCACACTTGAAGACAAAGAATATATGTACCAAACAGAGTCGGTGGACACTACCACCATCTTCAGTGGTCAAGATAGAGAGAAGGAATGACATTTTGATAATAGACAATTTTGTGGCAGACTGGTGGTACGAAAAGTCTGCTTCAAAATTGTCTATTATCAAAATGTCATTCCTTCTCTCTATCTTGACCACTGAAGATGGTGGTAGTGTCCACCGACTCTGTTTGGTACATATATTCTTTGTCTTCAAGTGTGGGTTTTATTTTCCGTCTTTGATTATCACGCAAGAGTGATTCATCCAGCCATCCCCAAGACGGCCAGTAGCCACTCACTTGCTGCTTCCCTCCCTCAGACATACTGAGTGACGGCCATCAGCCGCACCCGGGGAGAGAGGGCCATCAGACGCTTTCGGATAAAACACCCTCCAGGGAAGAGGGCTTCGGTGACAGCCACCAGCTGCACCTGCACCCCCGTGATGGCCACCAGCCGCATCCGGGGTGTATATAGTCCTCGCGGGGCACGGCTGTTTGATGACGGCCACCAGCTGCACTCCGCCCACCGCCAGCCAGGGGCACAGGCCCTCAGTGACGGCCACCAGCCGCATGATGGAGGAGACGGCCACCAGCCGCGTCGAGGAGAGAACGGCTACGTGCCACCCCTTGCCCCCTACCCCAGTGCCTTCCTCTCTTGAGGATTTCCCTATCTCGCCCACCTTCACCAGTGGCAGAGCAGGTTTCCTCGCCCCTTCCCTGACTGGAGACACTTTCCCGGAGGAGCAGCAGCTGGAGGAGGTCTGGAGAGGCCCCCTGACACATGGGGTTCATGCCCTGCAACCGGCTCCCCGGCAGTCCCCAGCCCTGATGGACTCTGAGCAGGGGGGACGCCGCAGACCACCCCTGACGGAGGCCCAGTCGAGGAGAGACTGCAGCCCTCGGACCAGCCTGGACATTCCCAGGACCCTGGGACGTGACCTCCCCTGCCCCACATGATGACATCCCGAACGCCAGAGTGGGCACCGACAGGTGCGCCTGCTCTCTCTGTTCGAGCCCAGCCCTTAGGCCCAACCCTCGGGCTCCCCAGTGACGGGCGCCTCTACAACGCCGCCCCACAGAACACTCCCGGACGACCCAACGGCAGCCCGGCCTCCTGACGAAGGCCCCGGACGACCCAGTGCAACCAGCCTCCTGACAAAGGCCCCCAGACGAACCAATAGCAGACCGGCCTCCTGATGAAGGCCCCCTGGGCGACCCAGAACCAGCCGGCCTCCTGATAAAGTTCGCCCTCCCCCTTGGGACCTCCAGACGCCAGGCCTATCCCAGAAGCAACCTACGGCTACGCCCCCAGCCCCAGTGTCCCTCGGCCCTGTCCATAGTATTGAACTATTTCTTATGTATTGTATGCCACTGTGTATGTATTGTGTCTAGCGTAGAGAATTAAGGTAATACACGTGTAAGGTTTGTTGCCCAGTGTTTTTATGCCCTGTTGCTCTAGTTGCCAATAGTATACCCAACCCGGTCTAGAAAGAGGACCCCGCACTAGACGCCGTGTGTAAGGAGCGAGTAGTCGCCCCTTAAACACGCCGCACAGCAATCATCCCAACCTCATTTCCCACATAAGGAGAGAGAGAGAGAGAGAGAACTAAAAAAAGTAAATGAAGTGCAAAATATAAGAATACAGTAACGAGGAGGAGGTACTATGATGTGCATGTAAGAATGAGTGCAGTTTTCGATGCAATCAATATGCAGCTGTGGCTGTAGGTGTGTGTGTGTGTGTGTTAATACTGGCAGACCTGTTTATATTCACAGTGGTAGGTGGTGGCAACCATCATCCACTCACTTGATGTAGTGCTGCCTACTTCTTCCTTAGCCTTTATCATTCTTTTTCTGTGCCTGCCCTCCTCTCTTCCTATTTTTCCTATCTTTCCTGTCACTTCTTATTGCTTTTCTTTCTTTTACAGGTGGCTTTACATTGAGTGACAAGCCAAATGGTTTCCTGTAAGCCAAGAAACCATTTACAATGCTGGGTGGTAACCATATAACCAAACCATACGTGCTCCCTCCGTGTCAACAAGTGGGTTGGTGGAGTGTTAGTGCCCCTCCCTGTAAAACAAATAACTCAAAGTCAAATGGCCACCCCTTGCGGGATTGTGGCGTCTGGCAATAGATAGATAGACATTATGGCTTCAAAACTCTTGGACACGTATTCTATATGGCATGGGAAGCCTAGGGACTTCCTTGGCGATTTATTTTGCATATTACGTCTAAGCATTCTCTTTTTTTTTCTGTTAACATCACCAGTAGCTACGTAATTTGCATCAGCTGGTTGCAAGAGGATAAAGATGTTGCCGAGTCTGTAATGGGCAGAGTAAACTCAGTACTTATTGGCTGTCGAGGCTGCCCCACCCCCATAGAGCTGGTTATTTATAGTAGATACCCTTTCATTGTAATTTGATATTAACGTTTTCTGTGTTTAAGTACAATACATTCCTTCATAGATTAGATAGGCAATGTGTGTGTCATATTGCAGCAGAGAAATATCTACCAATAAAAGATAACTTGATGGGTCTTTCATAATTTTGTTGATGTAAGCATGACATAATCAGTAGGAATGAATCAACTCGTGGTTCCTAGGTACCGGTGAGGGCGAGGTGTCAACACACTACTATTATCGCCCCTAAGGTAGGTAAAATTAATAAATTTTCTGTTTATATCCCCACATGTGGTCATGGTAGCCAACTATGCATCACTGGGGGGATATTTTGGGCATCTGTACGCCCATGAAGGCGAGAAATGGCTGTATGTGTTAACGAGGAGCAGCTGGCATCACATGATTGTCACGGCGGAATTTGATGGGAGTCGGGATGAAGCCAATTTCCCACCGTTTTTAGCCACAGTTTAGCTTCCGAGGTGTCATTAGCATTATTCACCACTATTCCCTATACATGGAGGCATTTCCTCTTCGTGGGCGTGTGACTTGTTTCCTTACTGAGAAAACTGCTGTTGTTAGATTGGTGGAGCAGCCCAACATTTATACAAAAGTTTTATTTCCCATGACTGTTTTTGTGACATCTTCCAGGCATCACCTTGAATATATGAATGGTTGAGAATTGTACAGCTAGCTGTTTGAGCAGTGTTAGGGTGGTGTTTTATATTTAACAGTTTCAGAGTAATATATTACTATAATGGGTTTGTTTTCATATGAAGGAGCTGGGTCTCTCCAGTTAGTTAAATGCTGCTCTGTGGTTGTTGAAATTTGATGAGCCTTAGTTATGAAGTAGGAATAAACTCCTTGGTTATTAGTCATATCGACCATCTAGTCTAACTACACTTGGCCATGAGTTGAGCTGAATGGGATTAGGGATCTTAGCCAGGCTAGAACAAACATGCCATATATATTGCATCCACAAAATTATATTTATATTAATATTAATTAGTGGTAGGTGGTGGCGACCATCATCCACTCACTTGATGTAGAGCATCGAGCTCGGGACCGGGGGGTCGCGAGTTCGAGCCGTGCCCAGGACTGCTGTGCCTGGAGTGGTAGTGCCCTCCTGTTACCTAGCCGGGCTATATGATCTCATTGTAAGGTCTAGCTCGGGAGATTCTTTTTTTTGAGCTGAATGGGATTAGGGATCTTTAGGCTAGAACAAGTATGCCATATACTGTATATTGCATCCATAAAATTATATTCATTAATGTAGATTTTTTGCACTAGAGAGGTTGAATATACTGTACAGTCCCAGAAACAGTTATCTTCCCAGCTCCATCTGAAGAAAATTTACAACTTGGGATAGGTGGTGGTGACCATCATCCATCCACTCACTTGATGTAGTGCTGCCTACTTATTTCTTAGCCTTCATAATTCTTTTTCTTTGCCTGCCCTCCTCTTTTCCTGTTTCATCTTTCCTGTCAGTTCTTATTGCTTGTCTTTACAGGTGGCTTTACATTGAGTGACAAGCCAAATGGTTTCCTGTAAGCCAAGAAACCATTTACAACTCTGGGTGGTAACCATATAACCAAATCATACGTGCTCCCTATGTGTCAACAGGTGGGTTGGTGGAGGGTTAGTGCCCCTCCCCATAAAACAAATAACTCAAAGTCAAATGGTCACCCCGTACGGGATTATGGCATCTGGCAATAGATAGATAGAAAGACAGTGAAATTCATATCTCTACCAGTGCGTGTTTCAGATGCTTCGATCTTTCCACTATGTATTCAGCAAACTTTGGGAAGATACTTCTGGCTGTCTTTGTACCTTTCATTTATCCCCTTAACCCAGGGTTTTACTATAAAGGTAAATGAAAACATCTGGAGACAGAAAGAAAAAAAAGGGAAATACATCATATGAAGGACTTAACATTGCTTATATAAGTTTTTTTGTTTTATGATATCATCTAGCAGTAAAGTACAGTATTACATTATCAGCCAATGGTTTAGATAGCCCTTATCTTATTTTTGACTGACTTTGGTTTATATCTGCATACAGTACAGTATATATTTTATCAGTATTTGTTACTCTATGCATAAATCTTTGACCAGAATTTTTTTGTATTGTACTGTATTGTTTATGAAGGCTCCAACATGCTTGCATACATCGGCCTCGTCACCTAATATCAGCTCTCCACCTTGTGCGATCTCTGGCAGCCTCCTTTTTCAGTCTCTTATTCCTGAGGTCATACCCCGTGACCTCGTCTCAGGTCTTTTTAGGTCTCTGGCAGTAGATAGATAGTAGATAGATCTTGCAGCCCTACCCCAAATGTTCACACCTCTCACGTTCTGCACCCATTTGTCATCCTCAGTCCTCTCAGCATGCTGAAACTCTCACAATTTACACCTCCTCATCACAACACCAATACACTCCAGTTCCATCATTCCTTTTAACTCTTCAGTTGTAATCCTAGTCTCCCCCAGGCCTCACATTCAAGGATGTACAACACATCCATCTAATCATTCCCAGTTCTATAGTTTGAACCAACATATATAATTTTTTCACTTAATTTTGGTTCTATGATATGCACAGTATAACAGTGTCAGATACTAATGATCATGCATTAGAAAACAGAGCAAAAACATTAAAAATGCAATAAAGCTTAATCTTAACTAAGTCCTCCATGTTAGTTGTTTAAAGATATGACCCCATCGCAATATTGGTGAAGTTTTCCAAGCACTTTCTTCATGTTCATTAAGAACAGTATGAGTCGACCATAGATATCTCTGTGAGGTATACTGTATATGTGGCAGGACAAAAGACCTCTCATATTGGCAGATTTTACCTGACAGACCTGGACCACTTCTCCAGAAAATTGAATACTAAGTGATGGTAGCATAATATTTGATGAGCCCTACTTATGAGGCAGGAATGAATTTCCCTGGCTACTGTACCAAGCAAATCATCCTTTCATTTTTATTACACATGATCATTAACTGAGCTGAAAGGGATGAGGGATCTTCGTTAGCCGTTAGGTTAGCACAGATGCGGTGTAGCATGATAAACTTTGTGATTTTACTTCTTGTACCTTTAATTATCCCAGATTTTTATCCTTCTGCAGCTTATTTCACACAGCTCACTGGTAAAATAAGACAATACTATGGCTCTACATCCCTTTCATAGTAGCTACTTCATGAGTAGTACAGTAATCTAGTGTCAGTCGATCATTACAACTCTGTTTTCAGGGTGATGTGATGGCAGTTTTAACCCAAGTTTGAGTAAATGACCTACAAGCAGTGGTTGAAGACCCAGCAGAGCTCCCTCCTGTAACACAAAATTGTACTGTATTATTTTTCCTCTATAAAATATAACCTGATTATCAGGGTACTGTACAATCCTTCAGTAGGTGTAGAAAGTTGTGGGAATGCAAAACTTTGACATTACTGATGTTGTTCATGGCCACTCCCTCTGGAATTAAGGCATATGGCCATTGACAAATAAATTAATGCTGTTGTAAAACCTTATCAATTGTACATGCAAACCAAGCCTATACTGTATGTATCAGCATCTCAGCTGACAGTCTGAGCAACATTCTTCACTCCTAACCTTTGAATTCAGACAGCCGTAACTAATTTCCACAAAATATGGGCATAACTGCAATATGATCAAAATTAGCTACTTCTTTTCATAATCTTTTTTGCCATTGATGAAAAGGAGCTCTCGTAGATTTTGTGCATGCAGTAAACAGCCCTGGAGATATCATAATGTCAGTATAGAGTAGAGAATGTAGGGAGTTACAGTATCTCTTCCAGTCATCTTCTCAAGAGTTTCCCAGGATGGAGCAATTTGTCAAATGATGATGACGATGATGTGTCTGGATATTGCAATCCCAAGTATTTTTTAAATGGACAAATTATACATTACCTATATTAGGATCAGTTGTTGTGTGGTTGATACAACAGTTCTGACCCAGTTTAGGTCCTCTTTGGATGTGGACATGGATGGAACATATGAGTTTATAGGTATTGAGGTGAGTAGGAAAGAGAGGGATAGATGGAAGGGAGGAGTGTGTTGGGGGAAGGGAGAGAAGAAAGCAGCAGCATTAAGTTTTGGGAAAAGGAGAGTTAAGGGAGACCTACTTAATAGAGAGAGAATGATAATTAGATTTCATGTTGAACCATTATATCTTGTTTCATTCTTGCCACAAAAAGATGAATTTATTCAGCTTTAGGACAGGCTTTCTGAACTTAGGTGGTCTACCTGTACAGTCTGGGAGAAAAGTTTGTCTAACATTTCACCACATTTTATTCTCACTTTCCTTCACTGGCAGATATTGGCTTCCTAAGTGTGCATGCTTGATATGTTTCTCTGCATACAGATAATTCTCTTTGATGTGGTTTGTCGGGGAGGAAGTGATAGACGTGCCTTAAGTGTGCAGTAGACACAGTGGAATAGGAGGTGAACTTTGTGGTTGGTGTTATGATGAGGAAAAGGATGAGTCGTAAATATGTGTAAGCAGTAGTACAGTATAATTTCTTTGTTATCAATATACAAGTGTTGGTGAGACCATGAACATCACTAGAACTCTGGGTAATTATAGAAAATCATCAGATGTTAGTCTAAACAGAATTCCTTGGTATTCCAGTAGCAGAGGAGGAGTCACACATCAGAGGATTTTAAGCCTCTGGACAGGTAGGATTATAGGCAGCTGAACAAAATCTGGTGTTAGCTAGTACAGTACTGCATATAATACATAAATGTACTGACATGAACTTTGACCAAATAGCTATCTGTTCATCATGACTGCTAAGGTGTAACAAGAGAATAGCACTGGGATATTGCATTAGTCACAAGAAGTGCTAAGGAAGGGATGTAGAACCATAGTTTTGTCTTTTTCTGCCATTGAGCTCCAGGAAATAAGCTCTACCAAATTAATCCTACACTTAAGTGATGTATTTTTTAGTATTATTGCCGCCACCCAAATGATTATGATTACCATTAACTTTTGGAGAGACCTCTTGTACTGGATGTGTTATTGTAGACAGTATCCATACTCTCCAATTTGAAACGCCTCTCCTAAGATGAATAAGAGAAAGTGAAAGATGCTTTGCTGAATTCAAAGGGTTAATGTGGACAAATTATAGTTGCTGGTCACATCGTTCAGTGTGATATGGCATAAACTACTCTGTGGAATTAGATGAAGAGATGAGGTGGAGAGCTATATGAGTAAGGGGAGGTGTGAGTTTGAGAGAAGGCTGCCCAGTGGTGAAGTGCAGGGCGATACAAAGGCAGTATGTTTGTGACCACCACTTGTGGTATTAAGGCATCTCGCTGCAGATGGATAAATAGAATAATTTTTACCACACAACAGTTTTTTCATCTTTTTTCATTCAAAGGGTTAATGTGGACAAATTATAGTTGCTGGTCACATCGTGCAGTGTGATATGGCATAAACTACTCTGTGGAATTAGATGAAGGGATGGAGTGGAGAGCTATATGAGTAAGGGGATGTGTGGGTTTGAGAGAAGGCTGCCCAGTGGTGAAGTGCAGGGCAATACAAAGGCAGTTTGTTTTTGACATAAGGGTTAAGTGACTGAACAGGGAGGCTGCCGAAGATCGAGCAGCATGGAGAGCCTCATTAGGTGACCAAGACCGTTGCATGCAAGCATATTAGAGCCTTCAAAAATGAAACGAAAATGAAACAAACGAGGCTTTTCTGTAAATGATTAGATATAGTAGGTATAGCTTTATTAAAACCCTTAACTGCTAGACATCTTTCCCAGACTGAATGAATTCATCCAGAGTAAGCAAGAATAAAATAAAAAATCATTGAAGTGAAGTGGTTAAGAGTGCCACAGGGTTAATAGCTTAGATCTCTTATACTACAACTACACTTTGTTCACTTGAACTTGGCATAAAACTGTCGTCTCTGTATCTTGAATGTTCAGCTATAACGGGAGATTAACACAAGAATATGGTGGTCATGAAGAAGTTTTGTGGAAAGGGTGTTGAGCTGTAGTATTGTACTGCTTTATCTTCCCATTGGGCAATGGGAAATAAGCTGCTAAAGGGTGAAAGTCTCCACCTGCTTAAAATGAATGGACCATAGGGAAATACACAGCCCTTGTACCATAACACTGAGGTTCCTATGACTCACTCATCTTGGTTAATTCCCTTTGATATTACTTGAAATAGAGTAAACTATAAGAGTTAGAGGTATCCTGACTATGAGGGGGCTAATGATGACAGAAATAGCTCTCAGGCTTCCATGACTGACCATCACCTGAATAAAATTGTTTGACTTTAGGGGAAATGAAGTACAGCACTGTTGTTGTCCCAGTTATGAGAGGGTTAGGCATAATAGTCTCCTATCTTGACGTCAGTCGTATGACAATTATCCTCCCAATCCTTTTGTCTCTTGTGACCATTACCAGCCTCACCCTGAGATTTACTTATCCCCCCCTCCCCCTCTCTCTCTCTCTCTCTCTGTCATGCACACACACACACACATATAAGAAAGGGGAAGCAAGACCAATTAGAGTTAAGATGTCATCAGAAGGTGTGGTAAATGATATACTTAAGGTGACCTGGAAACTAAGTAAAGAGGCAGGGATGGAAAATATTACAGTATAGTAAGAAAAGATTTGAATGAAGAAGAAAGAGAAGTTTTAAAATCTTTGAAGGACCAAGTAAAGGAAAAAAATTAACAGGAGGACAGAGGAAGAACGTAAAACTTTTTTGGGGAGAGTGATGGATATGAAAGTAAGGAAGTGGTATGTGAGGAACTAGATGTGAAGGAAACAAGGGGGATGGATATGAATGTGAAAAAGAGAAGAACGAGCAAAGATAAAAACAGTGCAGCAAATCTGAGTATCATGTACAGTAATGTAGATGGGTTAATATCTAAGAAAGAGGAAATTGGAGATTATATAAATGAAAATAAACCTGAAATTGTTTGCTTGGTAGAGACTAAATTGCCCCGAGATGTCGATACAAAATTATTTGGATGGAACAATTATAACATTTGGAGGAAGGACAGTGAAGGTAAGTTTGGGAGAGGTATAATGATATTAACCCATGATGACCTAAGAGCAAAGAATGTAGAAATTGAAAATACCATGGCTGAACTTTGGGGAGTTGCAATAGAGGACAGTTATGGAGAAAAAACAGATGTAATAGTGTTTTATATGCCCTCTCAAAACTAGGACATGGATGAAGGAAGATTACGAACAGTTAAGAGAATCCATTATTAGGCTAAAAATGTTAATTGAACGAAGAAATTGAATAATATTAATGGGAGATTTTAACTGTAGAGAAGTTGACTGGGAAAGTATGGATGCTGGGAACAGTGAGGAATCATGGGGAAATAAATTAATGGAATTGGTGATGGAAAACACGTTAACCCACTTGATTAAAGAAAACACAAGAATTAGGGGTGACGACGAACCGTCCAGGCTCGACCTAGTATTCACAAAAGACCCAAATAATGTGAGGACCAAGGACCATAACCTACCAATGCCCCTTTGGTAAAAGTGATCATCTGGTAATTGAGATGGACGTGGTAGGAGTAAGGGAAGGAGAAAGAGATGAAAAACACAGAGAAAATAGATATAATTATGGGAAGGCAGACTTAGCTTCCCTGAGGAACTTTTTCCAAAATGTAGAATGGAGTGGTGGTGGCGACCATCATCCTCTCACTTGATGTAGTGCTGCCTACTTTTTCCTTCACCCCTATTATTCTTTTTCTCTGCCTGCCCTCCTTCCTTCTTATTTCTTCCATCCTCCCTGTCACTTTTCATTACTCTTCTTACACTTCAGGAGACTCTACACTGAGTGACAAGCCAAATGGTTCCCTGTAGCCCAGGAAACTAGTTACAATGCTGGGTGGTAACCATATAACCAAGGAATGGGTGATGTGGAGCCTACTGTGGTGCCTGTTAACTGAGTGGAAAGACACAAATGTGGCGTCTGTCTTTGAACCAAACCTCCGCACCATTTCCCATGCTTCGCTGTGCCTTGTCACAGTGAGGCACTATCTACTGCAAGGGAACATTAGTTCACTGCACAGGGTGGCTCTGAAGGGGTAATTACTTTGCTGCTGTTGATAGGTCTGCTTGGCAAGACAGACCGGGGTTACTCAACAACAACACCGTGGTATATACTGGCACTTTTTTTATTGAGTGTACAGTGATTGATTGTTGCTGATAGGTTGGGTTAGGTGGTGGTGGTGGTGGTGGTGGTGGTGGTGGTAGTGGTGGTGGTGGTGATGGTGGTGATGATTTCAGATATTATGTGTTAATGTAGCTGTGAAAAAAAAAAATCTCCTTTTTTCTTTTTATAATTATGAAACTGTCTTAGTTATTAGTGGTAGGTGGTGGCGACCATCATCCACTCACTTGATGTAGTGCTGCCTACTTCTTCCTTACCCTTTATTATTATTTTTCTGTGCCTGCCTTCCTCTATTTCTGTTTCTTCGATCTTTCCCGTCACTTCTTATTGCTTTTCTTTCCTTTACAGGTGGCTTTACACCCTTTATAATTATTTTTCTGTGCCTGCCTTCCTCTATTTCTGTTTCTTCCATCTTTACCGTCACTTCTTATTGCTTTTCTTTCCTTTACAGGTGGCTTTACATTGAGTGACAAGCCAAATGTTTTCCTGTAAGCCAAGAAACCATTTACAATGCTGGGTGGTAACCATATAACCAAACCATACATGCTCCCTATGTATCAACAAGTGGGTTTGTGGAGGGTTCGTGCCCCTCCCCGTAAAACAAATAACTCAAAGTCAGATGGCCACCTCTTACGGGATTATGGCGTCAGGCAATAGATAGATAGATAGAATGGAGTAAAATGAATATGATCACAAATGTTGATGAGAAATATGAGTTTTTGACAGAAGTATATAAAACAGGAGTTACTAATTATGTCCCAAAATTTTCTGCAGCTATGGAAAGGAAGATATAATGGTTTAACAACAGATGTAGGATGGCACAAGAGGCAAGAAAAAAAGCATGGAATAAAGTGAGAAGAAAGTATAGTGAAAGGGCTTGGGAGGAGTACAAGCAGGTAAGAAATGAATATGTAAGGTTACAGAGAGAAGAGGAAAGGAAATACGAAAAAGATATTGTATCTAACTGTAAAGAAGAGCCGAGACTATTTTATAGGTTTGTAAATGGCAAAATTAAAGTTAAGGACAGTATAATACGACTAAAGGATGGAGATGAAACATACGAAAGGGAGGAAGACTTGTGTGAAATAATGAACAACAAGCTCCAGTCAGTTTATGTATTGGAAGACGAATTTAGGGAGCCTGAAATGGAACCCAGGCTGATGGGAATGGCCGAAATTACAGTTGACATGAATGAGGTGCTACAGCTGATGAAGGATTTGGATGTGAGAAAAGCAATGGGACCAGATGGTGTGGCTGGATGAATCATGAAGGAATGTGCTGACCAGTTAGTGTGGCCAGTTTATGTCATCATCAAGACCTCGCTTGAAAATGGACAGTTACCTAAAGATTGGGAAAGAGCAAGTTTTGTGCCAGTCTTCAAGGGAGGAGATAGGGAGGATCCACTTAATTATAGACCTGTGTCACTTACTAGTATTGTTTGTAAAATCTGTGAGAAAATTATTAGAAAAAGATGGATAAAGTATTTAGAAGAAAATGAAGTGATAACACCAAGACAGTTTGGTTTTAGGGAAGGAAGATCATGTGTTACTAACCTATTAAGTTTCTACAGTAGGGTAATAGATGTCATACAGGAGAGAGAGGGATGGGCGGACTGTGTCTGTCTGGATCCTAAGAAAGCATTTGACAGGGTGCCCTATGGGAGGCTGCTGTGGAAGTTGAAGACCTTTGGAGGGGTGCATGGGAAACTATTAAAGTGGATGGGAGATTATTTGATAGGTTGGCAGATGAGAACAGTTATAAGAGACAAGGTTTCACTATGGAGAAATGTGACTAGTGGAGTACCTCAGGGCTCTGTCCTGGCCCCTATAATGTTTCTGATATACATAAATGATTTGCCAGAGGGTTTGAATAGTTACATGAGTATGTTTGCAGATGATGCTAAAATTTTGAAATATATTAAATGTATTGATAGTTGTAAAGAACTGCAAGAGGACTTGGACAAACTCCACAGCTGGAGCCAGACTTGGAAAATGGACTTTAATGCCAAGAAGTGTCATGTATTAGAAATGGGAATGAGTGAAAGAAGACCACACTGGACACATAAAATGGGCAATGAGATAATTAGTAAAAGAAAGGATGAGAAAGACTCGGGAGTGATTATTCAGGATGACTTGTCACCAGAAAAGCATATAAACAGAATCATTGGGGGAACTTATAGATTATTGACTAACATGAGAGTGGCTTTTAATTATATGGATGAGGAAATGTTGAGGGAGTTGATAGTGACCATGATAAGACCAAGACTAGAGTATGCGGCTGTGGTATGGTCACCTCATTTGAAGAAGCATATTGATAAACTAGAGAGGGTTCAACGGATGCCAACGAGGATGATACCACGATTAAGGGAACTCACCTATGAGGAGAGATTGGAAAAACTGAAGTTACGAACACTGCGCGAGAGAAGGGAAAGAGGTGGCTTGATCACGATATTTAGAAATGTAAGAGAATTGGAAAGGGTGGATAGAGAGGATCTTTTTTTGTTGGATGATAGAAGAACAAGAGGAAAAGTAGATGTCTTAATGATCTCAAAAGGTTCAGTTTCCCGAACAAAAGCATAAGTATTTGGAATGACTTAGACGAAGAGGTGGTGCAGGTGAAAAACATTCATGTATTTAAAACTAGATTAGATGAATGTAGATATGGAGACAGGACAACACAAGCTTAGCTCAATTCCTGTATACTACAAATAGGTAAATACACACACACACACACACGGAGTGGCAGCCACAGCGAGAAGACGTGTCTCAAACCGCCTCAACAAACCCTAAGTAGTTTTCAGGAATTGTCCTGTCTCCAGTCTTGTTAATAATTTTAAGTATTGCAAGTTATTATAGTCTATCAAAAATGTAAAGAACTATTGTCATTAAGTATACATGAATGTTTTTATACGAATTTTGGGAACAGCTGTTCAGTTTAGTACTGCAACCGACCTTAAAGATGGCCGACCATGTAAACACTGGGGAACCTGAATTCCCAGGATTTGACAGTGAAACAAATGTAATGGACCTGGTTAAAACATTGATTATGAGAATTAGTGGTCTAGAAAAGAAAGTGGAAGATCTAGTATCAAGAGACATGCCTGAAAAAAACAAAAATACTATACAGAGTTTGATATAGGCCAATGAGACAGCGAACCAGGAGATCGAGAATTTAAAACGAGAAAATATTGAATTACGGAGAAAACTAGAAGAAAGCAGTAACCAAACAGAGAAGGTAAGTAGTGTGTTAGAAGAACAAAAGGCAAAGTGGGCACATGTGGAAGAACAGAAAGAAGTAGTCAGTTTAAGGGAAATTATTCAGGAAGAAAGGGAAATGAACAAGAAAAAAATGGAAGAAAATGTAGTGAAAATATTGAAGAAAAAAGAGAAAATAGTGAGAGAAACAGTAGAAAGGAACAGATGTGTGATAATATTTGGAAACAGGGAGGAAGAAGAAAAAGTTAGGTCTGTGAGACTCGAGAGAGACTCAAATCAGGTGAGGCAAATATTGGACAAGATCGATCCCGAAGGAAACAAGTGGGAAAAAGAAATTGAGGAAGTAAGGAGGATAGGGCCATATAAGAAAGGGGAAGCAAGACCAATGAGAGTTAAGATGTCTTCAGAAAGTGTTGTAAATGACATACTTAAGGTGACCTGGAAACTAAGTAAAGAGGCAGGAATGGAAAATATTATAGTAAGAAAAGACTTGAATGAAGAAGAAAGAGAAGTCTTAAAATCTTTGAAGGACCAAGTAAAGGAAAAAAATGACAGGAGGACAGAGGAAGAACGTAAAACTTTTTTTTGGAGAGTGATGGATATGAAGGCAAGGAAGTGGTATGTGAAGAACTAGACGTGAAGGAAACAAAGGGGATGGATATGAATATGAAAAAGAGAAGAACGAGTAAAGATAACAACAGTGCAGCAAATCTGAGCATCATGTATGGTAATGTAGATGGATTACTATCTAAGAAAGGGGAAATTGGAGACTACTTAAATGAAAATAAACCCGAAATTGTTTGCCTAGTAGAGACTAAATTGCCCCGAGATGTCGATATAAAATTATTTGGCTGGAATAATTATAAGATTTGGAGGAAGGACAGAGAAGGCAAATTTGGGGGAGGAATAGTGATATTAACCCATAATGACCTAAGAGTAAAGCATATAGAAATTGAAAATACTATGGCTGAACTTTTGGGAGTTGAAATAGAGGACAATTATGGAGAAAAAACGGATGTAATAGTTTTTTATATGCCCCCCAAAACTAGGGCATGGACAAAGGAAGATTACAAACAGTTAATAAGTGAATCCATTATTAGGCTAGAAATGTTAATTGAACGAAGAAATAGAATAATATTAATGGGAGATTTTAACTGTAGAGAAGTTGATTGGGAAAGTATGGATGCTGGGAACAATGAAGAATCATGGGGAAATAAATTAATGGAATTGATGATGGAAAACATGTTAACCCAGTTGATCAAAGAAAACACAAGAATTAGGGGTGTTGGTGAACCATCCAGGCTTGACCTACGATTCACAAAGGACCCAAATGATGTGAGGAATATAACCTACCATTGCCCCTTTGGTAAAAGTGATCATCTGGTAATTGAGATGGACGTGATAGGAGTGAGGGAAGGAGAAAGAGATGAAAAACACAGAGAAAATAGATACAATTATGGGAAGGCAGACTTTGCTTCCCTGAGAAATTTTTTCCAAAATGTAGAATGGAGTAAAATGAATATGATCACAAATGTTGATGAGAAATATGAGTTTTTGATAGAAGTATATAAAGCAGGAGTTACTGAGTATGTCCCAAAATTTCCTGCAGCTATGGAAAGGAGGAAAGAATGGTTTAACAACAGATGTAGGATGGCACAAGAGGCAAGAAAAAAAGCATGGAAGAAAGTGAGAAGAAGGTATAGTGAAAGGGCCTGGGAGGAGTACAAGCAGGTTAGAAATGAATATGTAAGGATACGGAGAGAAGAGGAAAGGAAATACGAAAAAGATATTGTATCTAACTGTAAAAAAGAGCCGAAACTATTTTATCGGTTTGTAAATGGCAAAATGAAAGTTAAGGACAGTATAATACGACTGAGGGATGGAGATGAAACATACAAAAGAGAGGAAGACTTGTGTGAAATAATGAACAACAAGCTACAGTCAGTTTATGTATTGGAAGACGAATTTAGGGAGCCTGAAATGGAACCCAGGCTGACGAGAATGACCGAAATTACAGTTGACAGGGATGAGGTGCTACAGCTGATGAAGGATTTGGATGTGAGAAAAGCATTGGGACCAGATGGTGTGGCTGGATGGATCCTGAAGGAATGTGCCGACCAGTTAGTGTGGCCAGTTTATGTCATTATCAAAACCTCGCTTGAAAATGGACAGTTACCTAAAGATTGGAAAAGAGCAAGTATTGTGCCAATCTTTAAGGGAGGAGATAGGGAGGATCCACTTAATTATAGACCTGTGTCACTTACTAATATTGTTTGTAAAATCTGTGAGAAAGTTATTAGAAAAAGATGGATAAAGTATTTAGCAGAAAATGAAGTGGTAACACCAAGACAGTTTGGTTTTAGGGAAGGAAGATCATGTATTACTAACCTACTAAGTTTCTACAGTAGGGTAACAGATGTCGTACAGGAGAGAGAGGGATGGGCAGACTGTGTCTATCTGGATCTTAAGAAAGCATTTGACAGGGTACCCTATGAGAGACTATTGTGGAAGTTGAGGACATTTGGAGGGGTGCATGGGAAACTATTAAAGTGGATGGGAGATTATTTGATAGGAAGGCAGATGAGAACAGTAATAAGAGACAAGGTATCACAATGGAGAAATGTGACTAGTGGAGTACCCCAGGGCTCTGTCTTTGCCCCAGTAATGTTTCTGATATATGTAAATGATTTGCCAGAGGGTTTGAATAGTTAAATGAGTATGTTTGCAGATGATGCTAAAATTATGAAACATATTAAATGTATTGATAGTTGTAAAGAACTGCAAGAGGACTTGGACAAACTCCACAGCTGGAGCCAGACTTGGAAAATGGACTTTAATGCCAAGAAGTGTCATGTATTAGAAATGGGTATAAGTGAAAGAAGACCACACTGGACATATAAAATGGGCAATGAGATGATTAGTGAAATAAAGGATGAGAAAGATTTGGGAGTGATTATTCGGGATGACTTGTCACCAGAAAAGCATATAAACAAAATTATTGGGGGAACTTATGGATTACTGACCAACATGAGAGTGGCTTTTAATTATATGAATGAGGAAATGTTGAGGGAGTTGATAGTGACCATGATAAGACCAAGACTAGAGTATGCGGCGGTGGTATGGTCACCTCATTTGAAGAAGCATATTGATAAACTAGAAAGGGTCCAACGGATGGCAACGAAGATGATACCGTGTTTAAGGGAACTCACCTATGAGGAGAGATTGGAAAAACTGAAGTTACCAACATTGCGCGAGAGAAGGGAAAGAGGTGACTTGATCATGATATTTAGAAATGTAAGAGAATTGGAAAGGGTGGATAGAGAGGATCTTTTTGTGTTGGATGATTGAAGAACAAGAGGTCATGGCTTCAAGTTGAGGAAAAGTAGATGTCTTAATGATCTCAAAAAGTTCAGTTTCCCGAATAGAAGCATAAGTATTTGGAATGACTTAGACGAAGAGGTGGTGCAGGCGAAAAACATTCATGTATTTAAAAGTAGATTAGATGAATGTAGATATGGAGACGGGACAGCACGAGCTTAGCTCAATTCCTGTATACTACAAATAGGTAAATACACACACACACACTTCCTCTCCCAGTTATATTTCAACTTTTTCCTACACCATACTTCTCTTCCTTCCCTCCCTTCCCCTGCCCTGCTCTCCCTTGATATATAATCCATGCACACCCATTTTCTCTCCCATTTTATACCTTGAGAAGGCCTAAGTCAGACCAGAGGTGTTCTTTCTTCAGTTCAGCACAATTTCACCAAGTATAGTATATACTGTATAATTAATTTTTTGAAATCTGTTGACCTTTCCATTCCATTTTTTTTCTTATATATATATATATATATATATATATATAGTCCCTTTCACCAGTTGATTTTAAGTAGGACATCTTATGCTGAAGGTGTTAATGGAGGTTTAGTACTTATTATGTCATGTATATAAGTACTTATTAAGTCATATGTAAAAGACATACCTGTACTCATATTGAAGTAGTTGTTCATGTTGTGGCCGCAGGCTCATCAGAAACATCAGCCTAGTGACTGTGGATTTAAGCCGCACCTCCCCTTATGAGGACTAGGGAATTCATAGAGGAACATTTATAACCAGACAGTGGAGCTATCATGTTATATTAGTGCCACCACATTACAAGGCATCACACACCAGCACCTAATGAAGGGGTTGAGACTTGCTGACAGGGAAATGGGTCAGATGATCATTCTTTCAACAGTGATATGTTTTATTTACTTACAGTCATATTTTCATCAGCTTGGGAGTCTGTTTTACCACCTGTGACTTAGTTTATTTTGACTGTTTCACTTCAGTATTCTCTTGTGTGCTATTTATCTATCTATGTCTATCTATTGCCAGATGCCATAATCCCATAAGGGGTGGCCATTTGACAATGAATTATTTGTTTTACAGGGAGAGGCACTAACCCTCCATCAACCCACTTGTTGACACATTGGGAGCATGTATGGTTTGGTTATATGGTTACCACCCAGCACTGTAAATGGTTTCTTGGTTTACAGGAAACCATTTGCCTTGTCACTCAATGTAAAGCCACCTGTAAAGGAAAGAAAAGCAATGAGATGGGACAGGAAAGATGGAAGAAATAGGAAGAGAGGAGGGCAGGCAGAGAAAAAGAATGATAAAGGCTAAGGAAGAAGTGGGCAGGACTACATGAAGTGAGTGGATGATGATCGCCACCACCTACCACTTGACTGCAGTATATCTTTGTACCATCACATTGTACTTGGTGTGAATAACTGTCAGTCATCATACAATTCAATATTACTCCATCAGGAACATAGGAGGACCCAGTGCTAGACTGCTCTGTCTAGACATTTAAGGCAAGAGAAACTGTTTCCTTACCCTTTAGTGGCAGTATGTGAGCAGTAAATCATAATCATCCCTTGGCATTAGACCCATTCTGGCATGGATATTAGTGTGGCATATGAAAAAAAAAAAATGCTGAGGAAGAGGTGCTCAGAAACCTTCCTAACTGGCATGAATACATTCCTCAGTTTTGCTACCTCCAGATGATTTCATACAGCTTCAGGAAAACATCTTGTGAATGGGATTATGAAGGTTGTATCTGACCTCTACAGTTGAAAAATCAGTCCATATCTGAATGAAATCATCTTAAGGTAGGAAGAATAATACCAGAATCATAATCTGGGTTTAGAGGGGTTAATGAGATTGATTTAAATGTTCTGGAAATTGGTAAAAGTACCTTGAGATGTTTGGCCATGTGGAGGGAGTGGAAAACGAGATGGAGGGCGTAAGGGGGAAGGGGAGACTGAGGATGAAATGGAGAGGGGAAGGGGAAGGGAGAGACTGAGGATGAGCTGGAGAGAGGGCAGCTGTGGGCAGAGGCTAGGTTAACATTAAGGCATTTCCTTTTTGGCCACCCTGAGATTACAGCACCTGGCTATGGAAAGATAGATGGATGGATAGATAGATTTAGAGTTGGTGTGAAAGGTGTCACAAAACTGTCTTGGAAAATGAATTAAGGAATGCTTACACTTTTCAGCTTGCAAGGTCCAGCAAAGGTAGGTGTATTTAAATGTCATTTGTTTGTATAGTTACTTTATTTATATTTAATTTATTCACCCAAAGTCAGTCCTTGTCATAAGTCTCCTTTATTGACATTTTTTTTTTTTCCTCCACAGTAAATTACAGGTATAGAAAACTCTTAAATTGCCATTGCTGCCCATAAAGCTATTTTTCCAGTTCCCCAGTTTACAGTCCTCATTGTATGGAAGCTCTTAAGATACTGCATTTTGGAACACATTTTTGACTTATAACTAGGACTGTCTTTTTTTTTCTGTTTACATTAGAACACATTATGGTATTATTGATGACACTACATTATGACTGATGGCTGTTATGTTTTGTGGTTATTTATTTATTTCTGCAAAATACTGAATTGTACCTGCTCGTATAAATTGCCTCATATATTTTTAAAATGGGGATGTTTTATTGTTGCTTATGTTTTTGGTAGGCTGCTTTCACCATAAGGACAGTATTAAATGTACTGTTGGCAGAAAATGCCATGTTTCTTCTCCTGCATCTCTCTCTATAAGACTTTGGGTTGTATTTTAAGTGGCATAGGAGGTCTTATATCATGTCTTGCTTAATTACTTGTTTTACATATAACATTAACATTGTCCTGTATGCTATTTATGGTACTTCAGTATTGGTATAATTTGCACCAGTAACATACAGGAGGATATTGAGGCATATTGTACAGATTAAATAGTTAAGAAAGTGGTGTTACAAAATCTCCAGTGCCACTTACAATAGGACCATTTGATAATCAGTCTGGTAACAACTGGCAAAGGGTACCACTGACCTTTGGCTAAATAAAATCATCAGTATTGATGTTTGTGGACTCAAGTGACTGATGGGCATTGGCTTAAAAACCGTAACGTGAAGGGATGGTACACCCCAAAATATTTGTTGTTTTTGTGATCCCACGCTCATTTTAATGTAAATGCAGTGTACTACAGTCTGAAATTGTGCTTTCCTTGGAGCCCACCATCATCCATCAGGGGATGGGGAAGGAGTTGAGGGGCTTTAGTATAACTGGCCAGTCATGCTGCTTGGTTATATTGGTGCCACTGCACAAAGGTGTCCTTCTCGTGCACATATTTTTAATGGGCCTTGATAAAATGTCTGTGGTTATTAGATTTAAATAGCCAGTGTTCTTTATTACAGAGTGTATCAGCAGCAGTTTACAGAGACCAGACTTAATCTACTTATGTCACATGCTATAGAAATTATTGTGAAAAATTTAGGGCTTGCCCTTTTTATATATTTTAATTTTTACAACTGTGATTTTCCAAAGTCCGTGGAGAGAGAAGCAAGAAAGATGACAGGATTCTTTAAGTGCTGTATTCTGTGTGGCTTTGGAGATCTTGTAACACCTCTCGCTAAGTGACTTATTCTGCATGTTATACCTCAGAATCCTCATGTATCATATTGATCCAAACTATTGTATATTGATATGAAAGCAGTTTCAATACTACTGTATACAAGAGAGTGTTAAGATGTCATATGCAAAATAAATGGTTAAGGAAGAGGTGTTACAAAGCCTTCTGTGCCACCTAGAATATGACCTTCACTCCTAATAGTACTTATGCATAAGTTGACACATTACTAGCATGGCTGAAATCCACTTTGTCAGGCTGAAAATCTCCATGATATTCGTGACATGTGGAGCAGAATTTTCTGTGCCAGTTCAAGACCATCAGTTCAAGACCATATGCAGCATTAGCTTATAGTACAAGCTTTTTATTGGTGCCAAAGAAGAGAAACATTTTCGGTTATTTTCATTACAGTACTCAGCAACTTGTGTTTCTTACTCGGTGACTTCTGTTCTCTGATGCAGTATGTTCACTTTAACTTAGTGTAAGATTACCATCTCAGTCTTCAATGCTAAGCTGTAGCAAGAGATTATCATTACAATATGGTGCAGGTCAGAAAGAAGTGTATTGGAACTGATGCAAAGCCATAGTATTGTCTTATTCAGCCCCTGAGCTATGCGAAATAAACTGTAAATGGAAAAAAAATTTCTACCAAGTTGAGGTGGATTAACTTAAGGAAAGCCTTTCTACAGTATGTAGCTGTGATATTGCTAAGTTGGCATATACTCAAGACGTTTAATGTTTGTTGGTCCTTTTATTAAATCATGTTGCCTGTGCACAGGATATACCAGAAGTAGTTTAGTAATTTCAGTTTAGTGTGAGGGACAGAAAACATAACATTAAAGCTTAGATTAGTTGTAACATGATTTGGGAATATTTTGATTTGTTAAAAGTACAGCAATACAGTAATTTTATATTTCAGAACTGTTTTAAACTTGATTGTAGGTTTTCTGATGTATTTATTCCCTCACACAAAATTGATATCCTTACTACTTTGGCAGACCCTGCTCTTGTTGGTGATTTCAGTGATACAGAGCTGCTGGATATGTTGAAATCAGAGTAATCCCCTTAAGTCTGATGGCATTTTTTTCTGTCCTTTTTTGGTATATCTTTTTCTGTCCTTTTTTGGTATATCCACATTATTTTGTTCAGCTTAGGACGGTGCAGTGGTACTGAAGGGGTTAATGAAGGCCGTTACCAACCCCTTAGGTAGAGACAGTCTCTCTTCCAAAGGGAATAACATCATGTGGGTGCACTGTAATGAGAACTATACAAAAAAAGATGTTGTCCGATTGAAGGGTTAAGAATTTTGTGCCTAAGGTTTGTCATGTTTGCACTAAAGGTACTGAATTAGAGTATTACTGATGTTGTAGATTTGCAGGTATTGGGTATTTAGATTACATTTTTATTTAATTTTGTTATTTTATTACATTCTTACAAGTAGCCTAAACTGTTTTGAAGTTAGAGTCATTTCTTAATCCCAGGAAGTAGATGCCAGTAGAACAAAAAGTTATTCAGGTAGGATTCATTTAATTGTACAGTATTTTGAAGTAAAGGAGGGTCCACCTGCCATAAATGTACTTGTGCTGGTGACAGGCATCATTTTAAGCCTTGTCTTCCATATACTTGTATATTACTAAACATAGGTCGGTTGGCTTTGTTCGCTATTGGTTGGGTTCTATGAAAATGGGAGTTTGAATCAAATGTAGCTTTATGTAGTACGCTATTGAAACATAAACCATCACTTTTCATTTACTGATATCCATATCATCATTCTTTTTTTCTGGTTTATCTGGCTCCATTCCACCAACATGTGGTGCTCTGCAGACTTTGTATGTACCATAGGGTGAGAAGTGCTCGTAAGTGTGATTGTTATGTTGGAGTGGCTTTGGATGTGTGTGTCCGTGAACCAAGAGTAATCGTCCCGCACAAGCCAACTGGGTGCAAGCATTCTATATAGTATGCGACACTGGTTCAACCACAGCACTCTTATGTCCGCCAAAGGAGTACTTGGTCAGAAGAACGCTTCCAAAGTTTATCACCCTGGCAGGGCGTGAACCCTTGTTCTTCAGTGTACGAAAACGCACACTTTACTACTGTACCACAGAGGCTCTGCCTACGTTGTGTCTCTGTATGCCTCTCCTTTATTTATTGTAAGCTGACCTCATCGTTTTTTTGGGGAAAAAACTGTCAGGATGTTGAGGATGAAGATGATGTTAGGCTGTTGAATGTTTGTGTGATATTATGCAAACCTGACAGCAGTGTCATGTTCAACCCCGTTTCTCCTACTGTGTGCGTAAACCTCTTGTGCTTGTTTGTCATGAATTATGAAATTGAATTTCTCTGGGGATAGGGGGCGACTAAAAGGGGTGGTGGGTTAGTGCCCCACCCCGTAAAAAGAACTAAACAAGCAAATAAAGCGCCTCGGACCAGGACGAACCATACGTTGACGACTACGGAACTGACAAAGAAGAGGTATATGAGGGAGGGGGGAGTGAGCTGGAGGGAGGATAGGCAAATGGTGGGTGACAGAGCGACTTGGAGGCGTTTTGTCTGCGGCCACCCTTTGTGGGTTTAAGGCGTCTGGCTATAGATAGATAGAATTCCTGAAACTGATTGCATCCTTTTTTCTGCTTCCTTCTGTCTTCTCAACTGTCTGCCTGTATACCTCCCATTCTTTATTTGTTGTCTACCTCGCCCGATCTGTAGGTGGGAAAATAGGTCAGGATGATATGATGATGATGATGATGATGATGATTGGTATTAAATGAACTCCAGGGTAATATTATCCAGACCTGAAAGCAGTTCCCCATTCCACCCTTTTTTGCCCACATAATCTGTTTACCTCTCTTTCTTATTTGGTGTGAGTTATAAAAATAAATACTGTATGAATGAACTGTAATATTATGCTAAACTGTCTGCATTCTCTGTTCTCTGTATTACGCAACTTCTTTCTGTCATTTACCTCACCTCCAACCTTAGGTGGGAAAATAGGTCATAGTGATTCTTCATTTCGTTTCATTTAGTTTTTGAAGGCTCCAACATGCTTGCATGCGTCAGCCTTAGTCACCTAATGGTGGCTCTCCATGCTGCCCGATCTTTGGCAGCCTCCCTGCTCAATCCCTTAACCCTTAAGTCACACTTAATGACCTTGTCCCATGTCTTTCTCGGTCTACCCCTCCCCCAATATTAACACTTCTCACCCTCTGTACCCAGTTATCATCCCCCAGCCTCTCCACATGTCCAAACCACCTCAGCCTACCTCTCCTCATCACAACACCAATACACTCCAGTCCCATCTTACCTCTCAACTCTTCCATCGTAAACCCAGCGCCCCCAGGCCTCACACGCAGGGACACACTGCACATCCACCTAATCATTGTCATTTCTGTACGTTTAAACCTGTGAATATCCTCTTCCTTTACTGCCTAGGTCTAATGAATAATAATTTAGTACTGTAAATAAATTTCAGTTTAACATTATCCTAATATGACTGCACTTTTGTATTTTGCTTCATTTAGTCTACTGTTGGTGTATATACCTCTTCTGAATGTTGTGATACTGTACATTTACCTGGTTACTCTTTCCTTAACCATCTCAGTCCAGTGACATACTCGTTGCTAGATATTGGTTACCACCAGACAGCTTTATTCAATTTAGAGAAGCCCTTCAGGCTGAAAAGTTAAATGTCTGGACAGAGTAGTCAAGCCCTGGTTCCTTACACTTTCGATGGGCCAGTGAAAGATGATGGTTTAGTGGATAGAAAGCCCTATTTAGGGCAGTGGCCATGCTTAGCATTGATCAGCAACTGATTGGCTTGGGTTTTTCCAGTCATGTAATGCCACCAAGAAGTTTAAGCGAATCATCTACCCTTAAGTATTTTGAACTACAATAGCCCAGCCTGGGACCCTTACACAGCAGAGGGTATAAAATGGAATTGGCTGTTGCTGTGTCACCATGATAGAAAGATAGATAGATTATACATTGTAATTTTCATTTTGTAATACTGTACAGTAAACTTTCAGTTATCAATTGTACAGTAATTCAGCCAAGCCCTATGCTGAATAACGTGAACACTGGATATTGCTTATCCAGCGCAACATTTGGCTTTTAGCCGGATGTTGTGATTCTATCTGTCTCAACCCTCTGTCCTTAAAACTTTACCATGAGTAAAAGATGAAAACTAAGCATATAGAAACTGTACAGTAATGATACAGTACAGTAATACAATACTGTACTGTTCATAGTGTACTTACCAAGTTTTGGCATCGATGGAGGTTAGAGTTCCACACTGTGCAATACAATACTGTACTGTACAGCACACATAATCCCATGTGGTCTAGTGGCAATCACACCACTGCCATGCTATTGTCGAAACCACTTCAGGCAGACCTGGTCGAGCTTACAAAAGTGTGGCTTGTCCATTATCTTGCATTCGTGCCATTGCACAGTTGCACCCTGTTAACGCTGAAAGAACATCTTGATGTGTTTGTTCTTCCGCAAATCCTGCATTGTGGTCTGGGGCATGTTGTAGTGCTACATTAGCCTTGCTCATCATCATCTCCATGGAGGAAGCATATGACACCTCTTAGCAGGTGGTGGAGGCACCATGGAGACAAAGACCAGGACAAAAACACAAGGCCTGCAGGACCTGCTCCAACCAGGGCACCATCACAAATGCCACAAACTCAGTCATCGCACACAACTAGTAACGAGCACTTTCAGGCCACAGGTGAGGCACGTCAGAAGGAGAAACAGCACAGGGGGGTAGGAGCAACAGCACTGGGGGTTAGCACTCACACTTATACATAGTGCAGTACTGTACACAGAATAATATTACAGTAATGATATAGCACTAGGACATAATCACTGACAGCCATTTGCATTCCAGTACAATACAGTATTGTACATACACTACAATTGTAGGATGCCACAGAGTTAACAACAGCACCAGGGTTTTGCAGCCACATGGTCAGAAGAGTGGAGTGCACAGGTACGTCTTCACTGGATGACATTCACGGGCAAGAATAAGAGCGCGGAGGTATTCTCAGTGCACTGAGTGAGGCACACCAGTGGTGGATTCTGATTGGCTGGCACATAGTGGGTGTTTTCACTGGGTCTCAAGTTTCGGGATTTCCCCTGGCTCCGGTTGGCTACTATAATGAGCCGGTTAAGACTCCTCAATGCCGGATATTGTATTGGACTGCCAGTTACGTCCCATTTCGGTGCCAAATGTTGCATAATTCAGCTGGATATTGCTTCAATAGAGCCAAGATAGCTGTGACAGATGTGTTGGGTTAGATACTGTATTGGAACGATGAATAACTGAGAGTTTACTATACTACAGTACTTTCTTTACTAAGTACTGTGTGTTTTTCCATTCATCTCATTCACATCATGGAGAAAATATTTTCATAAGTCTGGGATGTGTTTCAGAATACAATATTACTGTTTTTTTTATTTTTTTTTTATTTTTTAATACAGTCCCATTCATCATGCAGTATGCAACCCTATATTGCTCCATCAAAAGCAGAGGCCCAAGGCTAGGTTTTACAGTTCAAACATATAATGCAAGACCAGTTCTCACCTCTTAGTGACATATATGAACAATAAACCTCAACTACACTTTGGAATTAGACCCTTAGGGGTCAAATTGTGTTAGGTTCATAGCTCAGTACACCAGCAAATATCTAAAAAATTGTATGAGGGCAGCAGGGCTCATGCATTGCAGCAGTACACAGCATAAAGACATACTTTTTTTCTTTTTATTCATCACTTTTTGCTTTGTATTCATCAGAGAAATGTCCCACTAAAGGGAAAGTACTGAAGTGTGACAGAGAATATAAAAATGCTGACTTATAATGAGATTGTACCACACTGTGTATGTCCTCAGTGTTGAAGTTGCAAATTGGTGACTGGAGGGTGTTATTAGGATGATGGAGTCATACTTAAATGGTGTTTTATTATTATGTACTGTACTGTACTTATAGCTATCTATCTATCTGTATTATAATGATCCGATTTCTGAATGTGTGTTGGTTTTCTATTTGTGACTACAGCAAAAACGGCACATTGTAGTGCAATTTTTGTTAGAGCAAGGTACCGCTAAAATGTTCTAACTTGAAGAATAAAAATTTCCAGTCAAATCAGACTTCCAGTTCCCAAGTTATGGTTCATTTCTTTTACTTGGCAACCTTTAGGCAGACCACTTTCTTTGTGAGCATTGAAGCTACCATAACACAGCCAGAAGTACAGAACGTAGTGCAATTTTTATTATTGGAAGTTTTTTTTTTCTTTTTTTTGTATTAAAGAAAAAACAAACCAAAGGCCAGGAGCCCACAAACTGTTCCTTCTTTAAAAAATAAATAAATAAATAAAAAATACAATACGAAAGAGAGCCAAATTCAAGATCTGTTCATTAAAATGCTCAAAGTTGAACAATAAAACAATTTCCAGTTCAAACGGGCCACCGGTTCTCAAGTTATGACCCATTTCTTGCCTTTTGACATCGAGCAGAAAGGCCACCGAAAGCTGCTTTTAAGCGAGTAGTTATTAAATACAGTATGACCGTAATTATGTGTTTTACAATTTTTATACAGTACAGTATTACTATTTTCCATTTTTTTTTTTTTTTAAGTTTTATTTGTGTTACAGTACTTATTATCTTCTTGTGATGCCAGTTTCCTTTCCTCCATAAAATATGATTATAACATGAGTATAATGTGCCTTATTTTATTGATTGTGTGTGTGTATTACAGTTACCACAATACCCTTACTAACAAATTTGTAACAGATATGTTTGTATAAACTGTTATCAGGAAACAGTAAGTTGAATATTTTAAGCATTCACATTTAGCTACAGTTTTTTTTTTCGGAGGGAAAAAAGTGCGCTTCTCAAAGGACAGAATCATAGTAAATGTAGCATTCAGTACAACCATAGAACTGTGTGAGCTGTGACATGTTGCTTTTTTCTTGCTGGAGTGGTTGGTCATGTGATCTCTTAATTTTGTCATCCTGCAACTGTTGTAGTTCAAGACCTCACTTCCTCGTGCCTCTCTCATCAGTATGCCTGAAGCATGTGATCTTCATGATCCTTGTAAGTGACTTGATGAATTCTGAAAACTAAATATCCAGCCCAGATTTATCAATGCCAAACTCATTGTACAGGTGTGAAGACTTAGTGTACTGTGCTGTATTGTGTTTATGAGAATGGAGCAGAGTTGGTGATGCCGTTTCCTATCCCCAGGATTGCAGCAGCAGTGATGTGGTGCAACTTTTCCCAGTGGTTTTGGAATCCACGTGTGTGGCTGCCCCCAAACTACGAGTGGTCAGACCTGGTACCCAACGAGAAGGTTCAGTATGCTGTGTGGAGTGATGTCTGGACCTATCCCATCCTCATGGCACTGGTTGCCATCCCCCTACGTTTCCTGGTGCTAAATAAGTTAGTGTACAACCGTATTGCCCTGGCGGTGGGTCTCAGGGACGTCAAGGTTCGTCCAGCCGTTCCCAATGAGACCCTAGAGCAGCTGTTCTCTCGCTTCAGAGCCAAGCCCTCAGAACACGAGGTGAGCGCATGTGCCACAACTTTGGGGTGGACAGAGCGCAAGGTTGAGCGATGGGTTCGACAGAGAACAGCCATGACTAGAATCAACAAATTCACCAAGTTCATGGAATGTGCTTGGCAGTGCACTTACTACACTCTTATTTTCCTCTATGGCCTGTATGTCATGTCGGGGAAGTCTTGGCTCTGGGACATCAAGAACTGCTGGTATGACTATCCGGAGCACAGCGTGGACCCAGATGTGTGGTGGTACTACATGATCTCGCTCTCTTTCTACTGGTCCATGACCCTTACCCACTTCTTTGAAGTGAAGCGCAAGGACTTCTGGCAGATGTTCTTCCACCACTTGGTCACCATTGCCCTCATCACCTTCTCCTGGATATGTAATCTCACCAGGATTGGGACCTTGGTCTTGATTGTCCATGACTGTGCTGACATACCACTTCAGCTTTCCAAAATGAGCATCTACTCCGGGCACAAGGCATTTTGCGATGCTGTCTTTGCCATTTTTGCCGTTCTGTGGATAATCACCAGAGTTGGAATATACCCTACATGGATTGTTTACAGCACGGCCATAGAGGCCCCCACCATAGTGCCAATGTTCCCGGCCTACTATATCTTTAATGGACTGCTGTGCTGCCTCCTGGTGCTACACATTTACTGGACCTACCTCATCCTGCGAATAGTAGCCACTACCATCACTAAGGGCAATGTAGAGGACAACCGCTCATCTTCGGATCCCTCAGACTGCTCCTTAGATATGGATGACAAGAAGGAACAATGAGTGAGCTATTAGAGGAAGAAAAATAGTGAGCAAGTTAAGACATACATACTGTATGTCATTGATCAGGATGATAAAATGGAACAACAAGCAAGTTATTAGAGAAAGAAAAGGAACAGTAGGCAAGTTTAAGATACACATGACATAAATCAGGATGATTAAAAGGAACAGTGAGCAAGAGAGAGAGGAAAAAAAAAAAGGAACAGCGAATAAGTTGGAACATAAACATGTCATAGATCTAGTTTGACAAAAAGGAAAAGTGAACTAGTAATAGTAGGATAAGAAGGAATAGGCAGCAAGTTAAGTCTTAAATCTCATAGATATGAGGGACAAAAAAGAGCCACTGAATATGTTCACCCATACATCTAAAAGATCTAGATATTAAAAAAGGATCAGTGACTATGTTATGTCATACAGGTAGCCCTCATCATAAAAAGTCTCATATCAGCAACCATTTTTGCTTCAGTATTAACTGTTCATTAAACCAGAGAAACTTTGCTTAATAATGTTCCATTTCCTCCTATGAAGTTGGGTTTCCTAATGTCAGAACCAGTTATATGGAAAAATTTTCAGTATTTTGGAACAGCACTTTTTTTTTTTTCCCCTATTAATCCTTCAGTAAATAAAAATGAAAGTGCCTGCAAAATTTACATTGCTCCAAGTGAAGTTAGATCCTTAGTTTTCCCCAGTTAACAGTACCAGTTGTATTTAAAAATTTGTAATATCTTGGAACAAGCAGCATATAACAAGGACCTCCTCATAGTACATTGCAGTACTGATAAACTGCATACCGTATTGAATTTCCATTGCTGTCTGTCGAGTTGATTTGCTAGTACAGTATTCTCACAGTTTATGATAACAGTTGAATGTAAAAGTTCAGAATATTTATAACTCACCTCTTAAGTATAATGAGGATGCCTGTATATCTCAGATTTCAGGGGTTGTACGATATTGATCTCTTCAATCCAGCGACATGTTTTATTGATTTATTCTTGGTACTTCCAGATGATTTTATTAAGCTTTGGAGAGACCTCTTGTTGTCAAAGGGTAAAGGAAAGCTATAGCTAACCTCTCCATCTCAAAATGTCTCTCCACTTAAATTAAGTTGTCTGGAGATAAAATTAAAAATATCATTGGATTGAAGGAATTAATTATGAATGATCTACCACTAGAACCTGGGGATGTGTTTCATATTTTATTCTTACCATCTCTGAATGATTTTAGTAAGCTTATGAGAGACTGTTCAAACTGGTAGGGTTAAATTTTGCTTTAACCCTTCATTACAATACAACAGGCCTTTCCAAAAGTGAATAAAATCATCTGATAACAGCAAGAATAAATTGTTTAGGATATCATACATATGCAAGGGATTAGCTGTTCACCCCTTCACTTCAGTGATGTATTTTTGAATGTATTCTTGCTGCCTTTGGATGATTTTCTTCAGAGAGGATAGATTTTGAGCTGGAGAGGTTAGATGCAGCCATCTTTAATCCATTCAGTATGAGTATGCTGAATAATGTTGTCTAAAGACAGCAGGAATAAAATTAAAAAAAATATATATATATATATATATACACCATCAGGTTCAGGGGTACTCAGCAAGAGGCAAAAGAAGACATGTAAATATCATTGTACTCCATGCATATGCAAAGAGGTCAACTCATGGAGAAGGTATGAATGTGTGTGTGTGTGTTTGTGTGTGTGTTTTGATATTTGAGTCTATGTGGTTTTTTTGTCTGTGTATAGATAATTCAGTGTTACTCTATAGTTTTACCCTGTGTGGAGTTGTTTATTCAACTCACGACCTTTGTACTGTTCTTGAAGAATTGACACAAAGTTTCAATGTTGGCATGAGGAGTAAACATTTTCAGTCTTGTGTGGCAATGATTTTAATGAACTAATGCATTTTTGAAGACATGCAGTACATGACCAATCCTACAGTATCCGGCGAATTCTTATATATTGCTCTCATCAGAGTGTCCTGTATTTTGTACAAGATAAGGCTGAATTTTTAAGTGGCATAGGAGGCTTTGTAGCACCACGTGCTAAGTTATTTATTTTGCATATTCCACACTAATATTCATGTATGTTATTTATATCTTTTGTTGTTTTTGCATCCTTTAACATGAAAAAAGACTGTAGTGTAATATGTAAAATATATCACTTGAAGAGCTTTTACAAACTCTCCAAAGCCACTTTGAATAATTAGGTGGTAATACAAGTCTAGGTTAAACATAATGAGTATGTGATTTGGAGGAAGTATATCTCAACAACTCATTGAGTCCAGAAATATTTCTTAATTTGTTCTTTCCAATTCTTGACACCTTTATTTTTCTTAGGATAGGCACATAGGGGAGAAAGTTTTTGAAAAGGATCAGATAGTATTCATGGCATTTTGGTTTTGGGAAAAGCATACAACAGGGTGAATAGAGTGGGATTATGGAAGGTTTTGCATATGTATGATGTGAATGGAAGGCTGTCAAATGCTGTTAAGAGCTTTTGTGGTAGTGGTGAAGCCTGCATAAGCGTAAGTGGGCATATAGGTGTTGGTGTGAGACAAGATTGTGTGATTTCCCCATGACTGTTCAGTACATACTGGGTATATATGGATGGGGTTATGAGGGAGGTAAAAGAGTTATGAAGAAAGGGATGAGGATGATAGTGAATGGTGAAAGTTGGAGTATCTCAAGTCTAATGTATGCAGATGATACCATCGTGCCAGCTCATAGTGATCGAGAGCTTGGCAAATTAGTGCAGTGTTTTTGGGCTTGTGGGTGTCTGTGAGCATTGTGCCCAGGAAGCCTTTTTGAAGGGGTTTTTGAAGACTGAATCCTCACGGTAGATGTAGTTTTCAGTAGCCCCATCGCATTAAGGTCTGCCTAGGTGAATCAGTTTATCTGAGTAGCAAAAATGAAAGAAAAGAAGATTTTATCGTATGGAAGGGGTTAGTTGTTATGATGCAGTACAGCGAAGTCACTTAATTTCTTTCTTTATTGGCTAGTAGTCATGATCATCATCATCATCATCATCTTCATTTTCTTAACCTAGTTTCCCACTATTATAAAAGTCAGCATCAGAGTAAATGAGTTTAGGAATACTGAGAAGTTGAAATTTCACCCCATCATTAGATGAGAAGAAGTTCTGTATTACAGGAATATTGGGAAGTCAAGATGAAGCTTTGTTACTGTATAGCCACTAAGGAACTGGGGGGCAGAAAGAGATGTGAGTGTTTGCAGTGCAAAGGCTGTAGTGTGTTATATGTTTTTTATCAACATTAGTATTATTATTCACTACCATAAACTTTTTAATTTTATCTAAAAATGTTTTAGAAGGCATTATACTATGATGGAATGGTGATAATTAACACGTTAGTTTTTGTAATGGATTAGGATAAACTCAGACCTGGTGATTATGATAGACTGAGACAATTTCTATAGAAAAAACATAAGCCTTTTGATATTATCCGTTCTTAAAACTACTGTACTGTTTATTCGCATAGACTACAATGTTTTGTATGCCTCCCCTAATTGCAGGAAAGTTCCTACTATTGTATTGCTCTAGAGACCATTTATTAGGCGTCAGTTGGCTACCCTTGCAGAAATATTGCAGATGAATTAACCCAATGCCTTTGGCATGCAAATCAGAGGGGATGTTTTAGTGTGGGAGGTCTGTGAAAAATTAATGTTTTTCATTTTAATATTTTCACTGAAATACATACTGTATGATAAAATTAATTTAGAGCCATACACAACTAAATGAAATCTTTCTACTTACAAGTGAAATAAACTGGATGACTATAGGTTCCTCCATTAACATGTTATAAGTTTAGTATGCCTTATTTTTTGGCCATTGGAGCATGTTTTGGCTAAGTAACACCCAAGTGGGCTGGAAATTTTCACCACCAACCACAGTTCAAGACAGAGGTTGTGTTGTCACATGTTGCAACTCGTCAAGTTTAAAAACGTACAGTACCATACTGCTTAGCCTACCATAAAGAAGTACTGTACAGAATTTTTGAAAAATTAGAGGAGGGTCTAGAAGGCACACTGCAGGCTAGCTGAAATGTTTTCTGAATATCATGTCATGACTTAGAAAGCCAACATTGGATAGAGAACTGGGATGTTTTGACACCACAGATGTATGTGGTATGCAGGGTTAACCACATACCCAGCAGCAGTAATTGTCCTCTTGGTATAGTGTCTTTCAGTGTGATGGTATTTAATGGTGATATCATAAGTGCAGTTAATTAAAACCATTACAGAAAGACCATCCCAAGTAAGATGCAGTGTGAGTTTGGAATAACATTATTTTATCTGGTTAAAGTTGTCTTGTCTTTTTAAGTATGAATACAGTTCAGAAAGTTACCCTTGATTGTCTGAGTTTTTGTTTTGTCCTGTTAGAGTTGACTTTTTTTTTTTTTCTTTTTTTTTAAGCATGTGTACAGGTCAAAAACAGTTACAGTTGATTGTCAGAACTTTTGTTTTGTCCAATTAGAGTTGACTTTTTTATTTTTTTCAAGCATGTGTATAGTTCAGAAACAGTTATAATTGAATGTCAAAGCTTATCTTGTGCTGCATTTTTTTTTGTGTAAATGTATTACGAAAGTGGCTGATATATTGCCAAGATAGCATTATGTTGATCTGGAATATGAAAACATGGTTCTAAGTTTACTTATTGGAATAATGGTTTTCTACAGCTGTGAAGCACCTGAATGGCATGTACAGTTGAGCCTTGTACTGAACTGTAAAAAGCTTGACGTGTTGTCAGGAAGTGAGATACCAAAGTTCATATTCTTGTCAGTTAAGGAGATCTGCTAGCACATCTTCCTTAGTGGCCTATTTTTATTATTATTATTATTATTAATTTTATTATTATTATTGTTGTTGTTATTATTAATGATTTTTTAAAATTTGTGTCATACATTAATGTACAGGTACACTTTCATGTTATACCAAAATGATATACAGTACTGTGAAAAAATTCAAGATTATAGTAAGATTTAGTATGCAGTATAAAGGTGCTGGAGAGAGATAGCTTCACATGCTGACACATGTAGTATCTGTGCAGTTCTGCTGGCTATATTACAAACATCTTTCAAGTTCCTCCCTGTCCCTCCAAAGGAGGATCGTGGACTGCAGGAGAAGGGCAACCTCAGCCTGCAGTCCACCAGATTCATGTCCAGATGAGCTTGGCATCTAAACAATACAACACCATTGCAAAGTAAATAATTTAGAAAGAGATATAAGAAAGTCCTTGTAAGCTGACAGTGATACTGACCTAATTGGCTTAAGTTTGAGATCATTTTATTGACAAAGATATTTATCTGTGTAAGTGTTATACTTGGGGAATGACCTTGTTGTGAATGGTGCTTTTTGTGTTTGTGAAATGTATAGTACAGTACTTGTTTTCAAATCATGGTGTAACAGTTGGTGGATGTTCTGTATATGAAATGAACAGATCTTGAATTTGGCTTCCTGTTATCTTGTTTTTGATTTTTTTCTTGAAGAGAACAATCTTGCCAGCTCATGGATTTTGGCTCCTTTCTTGCATTAAAAAAAAAAAAAAAATGTACGCTCTCACTTTACTGTACTCTGCTAGACCAGATATCGATTTAACAAACACTTTGAGGACCCCCATTTGCATTTAATGTATACCATTCATTTCATGGGGCTTATGACGCAGACCTCAGATCACTTCCCATGCATGGGGTGACTGAACACAGTTACCAAGACTGGTGGTGATTTTTCTCACACGCTTGGGCTAGTCATGAAGAACTGCTATGAGGAGGGTGTGAAATTATGGGCCAAGTTAGTGCAAAATGGGTATAGTTTTCATATTTACTCCTAGAATGTGCTATTTTACTCATTTATTTTCCATCATGTGCATGAAATCCAACTTCAGATGGTGACCATCAGTCTGACCAGATTATCGGCTTTATTGGATCGGGCTTCCTCTCAGTTGATCCGGTATAGAGAGGGTCTACTATATATATATATATATATATATATATATATATATATATATATATATGTACAGTATGTCTATCATATTCACAGTATATAATCAGATAAGACTAGGAAATAAAAAAATGTTCAACATGGAGCATTTAACAATAGATTTGTTTAAATTGCTGTAGTGTCAGATTTAGCATTGTTAATTTTAGAATCTCATCTTGAAATCTCGTTACTTAGTGTTATTAAGTTTATTATATCGCATTTTATGAGTACAGTATGCAGTTTTGATGAATTTTATGAGTTCAGTCAGTCCTCACTTGAAGTCTTATAGATCATATTCTACGAGACATTGAAGATTTCTTAACACCCCATATTTAGCTATTTATTTGCACATTACACCTAGATATCCTCATGTATATTATTAATGATAGGTGTGAACGTTGAGGGAAGAGTTGCGAGAGGTAGACCAAAAATGACTTGGTATGATGTCATAGAGTGTGACCTCAGGGATAAGAGACTGAATAGAGAGGCAGCTAGAGATCCAGCAGCATGGAGAGCTGCCAGTAGGTGACCAAGTCTGACAAATGCAAGCCTGTAGGAACCTTTGTAAATTAATCAATGAAGGAAACTGCGTTGATATTAAAGTGATGTACAGTATATAGCGTACAAGTGAATGTTAACGTGCAGTATGTAATCTAAGTGTCTAAGGAAGAAATGCTATGAAACCTCCTTTTCATTTTGAATACGAACTTTTGATGTATGTTGCTAACTGTTGTTGTAAGCCCTTCAGCCCGAGAACATTGTTAATTTAATTCTTGGTATCTCTAGATGATTTAATTAGGCTTTTGAGAGGCTTGAGGAGGTAGCTGTTGCCTTCAGTAACCTCTCCAGTACAAGAGATCTTTCCTAAGCTGAATGAAATCACATGGAAGAAGCAAGAATAAAATTTGTTATGTATCAGTTGAGGGAAGTAGTTAACCCCTTTATTACCATGGACACAGTCATGTGTTGTATTCAGGCTAAATTCAGACTGTTTTGTGGGAGCATTGAAAAATTTGATCATCGCAAAGCATGATTAAGACAGTTTTCAATTTTTTTATGGCTAATATTTTCCTCTGCAGAAAAAATTCAGCTTTTGGTGACCTGAATAGAAATAAATAAATGCATCCATAGAATACAAAAGGATTAAGAGAAATCCAGCTGAAACTAAAGGAAAAAACTTTGTTACATCCATGTGGCCTCAGTTTGTGTGTGTGTGTGTGTGTTTGTAACATTTTTTTGTTTTAGTTCTACTTTTGTTTATTTTATATGTGAAGCATTTTGTGTTATAAATATGTGAGTATGCATGCATATGAGCGAATGAGTGTATGTTTATGAGAGGGGGGGGGGGTTGTTCAGTGTTGCAGAATTCTTGTTGGCATTTCCCTCTAGGTTGTCTGCAGTTGTAATTTTTATCATGAATTAGGTCATAATTGGTTATCTTGTTGCATTGTTTTGTGATCCTGTTTCATCAGAATCATCATGTTTCGGTTTTCCATCATATTAAGTAGGTTGAAATATTCCATCATCTGGAAACCTTATAAAGACATTACTGTATTTTTAGCAAGTAGCAGCATGGTTGAGAGAGGTCTCGGGTCAGAGGAGATCATGTGCTGTGCCATGACAGTTTGATACAAAGAAGCAGCAGGAGGTTTATCTGTCACACAAACACTTCCAGGAATGTTGGGTTGTCTCCTATGGCTTACCCCTTGAAGTTCAGATGACGTCTTTCATACATTCATACAGTAAGTCCTCATTTTTCGCTGCTCTGATGTTCCGCCAAAACCACGCGAAACATGAAACGTCGAAGTGTGAAGTTAAGAATCAGTGGGAGAAATAGAGTGGCATTCCAGTGGGACAGGTACCTTCCCTATCACAAAGTACTATAATACCAAACAGGCCCTACCCAAAATTAATTGAGGAGTGTTTACTAATTGCTTATACAGCATAGCACAATAAACATGTACCTGAAAAGACATTGAAAGTGTTATAAAGACCTTTGAAAGGCCAAACCCTCGAATGCAGCCCACAGTTTGTTTTGATCACGTGATTCACTGTACTGCTTTTCCACAGGACTGAGTTTGTAAGTGAAATACAGTATTTACATTACTGTTCTGGTACGTTTATGTGCAAGTTAACGTACAGTGCTTCCTCCAATTTTGCGAGAATATGGTCGACAAAAAACCTCGCAAAACCGAAATTCGCAAAGTTGAAACAATTAAATATATGCAATAAAGGTAAATTGATCGACATCACCCCAAGGTAAGCACTTTTCCCCCACTCTTTCTCTCGACTCTACCTCTTAATTTTATGATGATAAATGAAACAAACATGGACTGATGTATTGTACAGTAATATTATTATGAAAACATCATAGGTAAGAAACATAAAAAAGAAAAAAATGCATATTTACACTGATGTGAAGACTGGCGTGGTGTACGGGACTGGTGGCGGGGCAAGGCTTGGGTGCGACTACTGTAGTGTAAACAAACATGGCAGGGCGGCAGAACACCGAACTAGGAGGCACAGTACACCCAGCGAACCATGACGTCACTACTCCGCGTGGCAAAGTAGTGCGGGAAGACGACTTTCCCACCACTCGACCTTGCAAAGTGTGTGATCGCTCGCAAAGTTCATAAATGTTAAAAAATAAATGACTTGGAACTACCTCGGAAAATTGGTGATTCGCAAAGTTAAAGTTCGCAAAGTTGAAGGATGTACTGTACTATTAAATAACGTTAAAGCAAGATATGAAGCCTTATAACCAGTTTACCTGATAGGCATCGAAATATTGCCTTTTTTATTTGTTCTTTTAAGATTTGCTGTACTGCTTTTCCACAGGACTGAATTTGTAAGTGAAATATTTACATTACTGTTCTGGTAAGTTTATGTGCAAGTTAAAATACTATTAAATAATGTTAAAGCAAGGAATAAAGCCTTATAACCAGCTTACCTGATAGGTGTCAGAATATTGCCTTTTTTATTTGTTCTTTTAAGATTTGCTGTACTGCTGTTCCACAGGACTGAATTTGTAAGTGAAATATTTACATTACTTTCTGGTAAGTTTATGTGCTGGTTAAAATACCATTAAATAACGTTAAAGCAAGAAATAAAGCCTTATAACCAGTTTACCTGATAGGCGTTGGAATGTTGCCTTGTTTATTTGTTCATTAGTAGCCACAGATCAGCTGACTGACCAAAACATTCAAGATGGCAGAGGCTGCCTAGTCATGCACTGATTGAAGAAATTTATTTGATAAAGTTTGTTTGTTCAAGTGTCGACAAAACTCCCATTTAACACATTAACAACCATTCTTATATATGTGATGATGATGATGGGAGGCATAATACTTCATCTTGCTTAGAGACAGATGCTTTGTCAGTAACATGTTCATGGTGGTTTTATGAACAAAACTATAACCTAGTCACTATACCCAAAGAATCTTTAATGTTTCACTACTTAACACAATGAATTTGGTGAAGTTCAGCTCCCCCATAGGAGAGAGAAAAGTTCACAGTTGGAGCAGTTGTAGTACGGAGTTGGAGTGGTCGCCATATTCTTTATTTACAAACATTGGAGCTCGCCGACCGATGGTATGCGTCGTCTGCTGAGTGTTGGCTCCGGCTGGGAGCGTCAAAATTCAAGGAAAATGACGAAGTTTGAGACAAATCGGAAACGTATTTCTTGCACGTAAAATGAGGTGTCGAAGTAAAATGCGTCAAAAAATGAGGACTTACCTATGTTCTTGCTATACAGTTGCCACCAGACAATTTTTTTCCCGCAGGAAAGGTCTGTAGTAATAAAGGTGATATCTGGCAATACGAAATCCCTTCATTTGGAAGAGTCAATCCAACTCTTCATAAAATCATCAGGAGACAACAAGAATAACATGCTTTTAAAAAGACATCCCCAGGCTTAGTAGGTTAAATGATCTGGACACTTATAGCCTCACCTCATGCCCCTACACCCCCTCAGAAGCAGTAAATGAATTGGCTATGTTTTAGATCTAAAGTGGGACAAAGTTAATGGTGATGATTCAAATATTGCTAAAGTCATAAACTACCTTCAGACCTATTACATAGTTATATATTGTATTTGTGTAGACTACTGAGGATTTTATCAAGCTTTTTCATTATGTGTTAGGACAGTGATGGTAATGATCATGATGATAGTAATGGTGATGGACAGGCGTAAAATTCCAAGGTAAATACTGTATAACCGTCAGGAGCTGTTAAGAATTCATTTGTTGTCGTAGGGAAGAGTTAAACAGTTGCGAATAGTTGGGAAGCTTCTTTTTCTTTTATTCTTCCGACTCCACTGCAGTATTTTTTGTTTGTTTGTTTGTTTTTTGTCGCTGAATTATTTATTAATGTTTATTGCCAGTTTCTTCATGTATTTGTAAGCGTCTCTAAACCCCTTCAATCTGGTGATGTATTTTCATATTTTATTCTTGCTACCACCAGATGATTTTATTCAACAGACCTCTTGTAGTGAATGAGTTGAGGAAGGATATATTTAACTCCACCAGTTCAATAAGTCTATCCAAAACAGATTAAAATCTGGTGGTATTACTTTAATAACAGAATATAAAGTACATCACTAGAGCACAAATGGCTTTCTCATATGTTCTTGCTGTCTCCAGTGATTTCATTCATCGTATGAAAGAGCAAATTGGATATTGAATGGCCAGGAAACCATTTACTACACTGGTTGGTAACCATATAACCAAGCAATGGCACCTGGTGGTTTAGTGAGTGATTAAGGCTCTCCAACCAGATTGAGCCTGTGTCTGTTTATATCTAAAGGGTGGTTGGGGTTTATTGCTCATGTAATGCCACTCAGGGATGAGTGAGGCTGTTCACTCTCATCTTAAATGTCAGAGCCAACTTGCCTAGTCCTGGGCTCCTGTTCTCCTCGTGGGGCAACACAGCTTTAGATGAGATGATGATGAATGAATGAATGGATGGATGGATGGATGGGTAAAAAGATAGACATCTTGTACTGAAGGAGGTAATGAAAGCCATTTCTTAACCCTCCAGTTCAGAAAGATCTCTCCTGTGCTGAATTAAGTCAGCTGGAGATTGCAAGAGTGAAGTAAAAGTTCCTGGGTTGAAAGGGTTGATTTTCATACTTATGAAGCTTTTACTTATCATGAAAGGTACCTGATGATTTGGTGGATAGACAGCTCCAGTTAAAGTGACAGCCTCTACATAATCTTGATCCCTAAAAGGCGACTGGAAGTTTTACGATCATGCAGTGTCACAAGGGTATTCGGCTGGTCATTTACCCTTCATTGTACTGAACTGTGTAAGCCTTGCCTCAAGCCTCTGCATCTGAAAGTGGGTAAAGTGGGGTTGGCTGGGCGGGGGGACTGTTTTAATTGATCACAGAGAGCCCAGCCATGGCTCATACTATTATATTGACAGCATAAGTGAAACTTGGTATTATATTCATTTTGAAAAATAACACATTTTTGTCTCAGTCCCTCCGCTAGATGATGTTTTTATATTTCCTTCTTGCCACCCTCAGACAGTTTTGTTCAGTTTAAGAGACAGTATTAGAGCTAGAGAGATCAAATATTGCCTTTATTTGAGAGGGATACCTTCATGTGGTGGCATTAACTGGGCTGCATTGCACATTTATACAAATGTTCCCTAGCTCCCTCCCTATCCCTCAAAAGGAGGAGAATGGATTGCAGTAGGGCAATTTTATCCTGCAGTCCACCAGGTCCACACTTAAAAGAGCCTAGGGCCACAACAACAGCAACAACACAGTCAATTCTCTTCACTACTAGGAGACACTGGACTCTGCTACACTGAATAAAGTCATCTGGAGATAAGAAGAATATAAAAACATCATCATAATACCAAAGAGAGGTTTAAATTTCAAACAGAACTATCCAATTCTTGTGTACCTTTTTGTTTTTTAAATTTAAATTTAAGAAACCTAAAATGCTCTTTAGATCTTCCAATTTTCTAATGGTTTGTTTTTAATTGTTCTGTAGTGTTTAAGTTTGTTTTGTGTTGTTTTGATATATTTTTTTCAACTCATAAGTATTCCTGGTAATGTTAGATGTTCCACTTTGATATATTAGCTTTGATACTTTGCTGCGTTGGCATACTCACATCGTGTACACAAACACACACACACACACACATTATATATATATATATATATATATATATATATATATATATATATATATCGTTTCGTTTCATTTTTGAAGGCTTCAACATGCTTGCATGCGTCGGCCTTGGTCACCTAATGGCGGCTCTCCACGCTTCTCGATCCCTGGCAGCCTCCCTGTTCAGTCCCTTAACCCTTAAGTCACACTTAATGACCTCGTCCCATGTCTTTCTCGGTCTACCCCTCCCAACCCCTCCCCCAGTATTAACACCTCTCACCCTCTGTACCCAATTATCATCCCCCATCCTCTCCACATGTCCAAACCACGTCAGCCTACATCTCCTCATCACAACACCAATACACTCCAGTCCCATCCTACCTCTCAACTCTTCCATCGTAAACCCAGCCCCCCCAGGCCTTGCACGCAGGGACTCACTGCACATCCACCTAATCATTGTCATTTCTGTACGTTTAAACCTGCAGATATCCTCTTCCTTTACTGCCCAGGTCTCACTACCAAACAGCATCACACTCCTAACACATGCTGCATACAAAGACCCCTTAGCACGTAAGGAGAGTCCTCTCAGTGTCAGGAGAGGCAACAGCTCCCTGAACTTCTTCCAACCACTTCTCACCCTAGCAACCAAGCTAACTCCAGCCCCACCTCCGGCACATAACATGTCTCCCAAATAACGAAACTCCTCCACACACTCAAGAGACTCACCTGCAAGTTCAACCCTCTCACGCCTAACAATCTCCACCTGCTCTCCCCGACACGCCGCACACATGAAATCAGCATCATCTCGCAGTCTACCTCTAATACCACTACATCTCTTGTGCACCCA